>CAUYLG010049072.1:0-84685 GCA_963573385.1 Cacajao melanocephalus
GTCCACTCGCTCTCTGCGCTTTCACTGGGAGCTACAATCCTGAGCTGTTGCTAATCGGCCATCTTGGATCTCTCTCTGCCCGGTGATGAAGTTTTTTCTGTTTTCTTAGTTTTCCTTTGGCGGACGCCCCTTCCCCACAGAGCTGGACCTTCCCGGTTCGGCTGTGCTTGCTATGAAACTCTCAGTCCTCAGCGTTTCCAATTGCTGTTCTCCTTGTGGGGATGGGACCAGCCGAGCCTGACTCAAAGGGCACCCCGTCCGATATACTCCGCACCGAGAAGCGCCATGCCCGGGCGCCGGCAAAACTGCCATGCTGGCCAAAAAAGTCATGCTGGCGACCCGTGTGGCTCCTCTGCTGGGAATCTCCTGGTCTGTGGGCAACAGAAATTCGTCTGAAAGTACGACGTCCACTGGCTCTCTGTGCTTTCACTGGGAGCTACAATCCTGAGCTGCTGCTAATCGGCCATCTTGGATCTCTCCCAATAATCTGTTTTTTTTTTTTTTTAGTGTTCCTTTTTGCATGTGACTCTTGATTCTTGGCCCATTTTCCTATTATAATTCTTTAATGCTTTCATATTTTACCTGTAACTCTTTAATTCATCTGGAATTTATTTCGATTTTATGGAATGAAATTGCTTGATTCTGGAGGAGATTCAAGGGCTAGTGGGTCTTGAAATTGTGTGTCTGGAAAAATTTAGAGGATAAAAATAAATTTTGCTCCCTTCGGAAAGTAGTTTGTCTCAAATTTCTTTAAAAACTTAGTTTATTATTAACCAACTCTGTAATGTATGTTGGGGCAATAAGAAAATCTTGCCAACAAAAAGACCCCTACTTACCAATACAGAAGAGAAAGAACGCTCTGTTTTTATTTGCCTGTCAGATGTATACAGATAGGTGGTTTGAGACTACAAAATTTGAGCAGAACTTAACTCATACAGTAAAACAGACAAAACTTCCCTTATATTTTTGAGACAAATGGATATACACTGTGATAGTGTTCTGTGCATCTGATGAAATTCCCGAGTTAATTTCAGTGGTGTGTGTTTGCAGTGTCTAGGGTCAAAAGGGCTATGACCTTGGCATTGTAAATCTGGAGACTAAGATAGTGTCTAATTCCTGACCAAAAGGCTTAGCCTATTAGGTTTGTTTTTGTTCTTGTTTTCTTAAAATTTTTATTTACTTTTTGTTTTATTTTTTACATAGAGATGGGGTTTTGCCATGTTTCCCAGACTGGTTTCGAACTCCTGAGCGCAAGCAATCTGCCCACTTTGGTCTCCCAAAGAGCTGGGATTACAGGCATGAGGCACCACACCTGGCCAGGCCTGTTAGGTGTTTAAAGAGATCCTCTTGGGTGTGGTAGTCTGAAAATGGTTCTCTAAAATATCTAATTCTTACTCCTGGAACCTGTGAAATGTTACCTTATATGGCAAAAAATAGTTTTTTAAATTAAATTGAGGATCTTCATGTAGGCTTATCCTGGACTATCTGAGTGGCCCCTAAAAGCGATCCTGTGTATCTTTATCAAAATGAGGCAGAGGGAGATTATACATACACAGAAGAGGAGGAGGCAGTGTGACCAGGAGGCAGAGATTTGAGTGTCAGGGCCACAAGTCAAGGCATTCCCACAGCCATCAACAGCTGGAATAAGCAAGGAATAGATTCTCCCCTGGAGCCTTTGGAGGGAGTATGACCTTGCTTTTGTTCTAATGATACTGCTTTCAGACTTTTAGCCTCTAGGACTGTAAGAGAAAACTTTCTGTTTTAAGCCATCAACTAATTTGTTACAGCAGCCATAGGCAATTACTGTACACCCTAAAGACATAAGGGCTGTCTCCCTTTTATTAAACAAAGAAAGATTCATTCTGTTTACTATGGTAATTATTGTAAATGACAGTTAATTCTCCTCTACTCTTTGCTAATCACCATTATTTATTGGTTCTCAGTGCTAGACACTCTACCAAAATGATGTTAAAACAAAAATGAAAAGTTAACCTCAATAGTAAAGTTAATAGGGTGTAGGGCCTGAGCTTTGGTTGCAGGGCCTGAGCTTTTGCATTTTTAACAAGCTCCCCACCCTTCCCCGGGAATCTGGATGCACGTCAGCGTATGGGAACTACAAGTCTCATGTATCTTTAATTTTTTCATTAATTCAACAATTGTTTAGAAGGCTTAAAAATTTCAAATCATTAGGGTTATTAGTTTTGAATTATTAATTCTTAGTTTTATTGTGTTGTAATCAGAAGCGTGCCCAGCAGAATTAATTGAAATTTCCATTATGGCTTAACAATACATTTTTATAAATGACCTCCACTGTGGATAGTTGGAAAAAAAATAGCCATTTTATATATAATCTATTTTTTTTTTATTGAGGTGAAATTTACAAGAAATTAAGCATTTTAAAGTGAATAAAGCAGTGGCATTTAATATATTCATGGGTTGTGCCACCACCACCTGTGTCTAGTTTCAAAACATTTTTATCACCCCAAAGGAGACCATGTACCATTAGCAGTTGCTCCCTTCTCCCCAGCCTCTGGCAGCCACCAGTCTGCTTTCAGTTTCTGTGGACTTACCTATTCTGAATATTTCATATAAAGGATATTATGCAATATGTGACCTTTTGTGTCTTCTTCACTTAGCATAATGTTTTTCAAGCTTTATTTAACTCTTTAAGAAACTGCTATTTTGGCCAGGTGCGGTGGCTCACGCCTGTAATCCCAGCACTTTGGGAGGCTGAGGTGGGTGGATCACGAGGTCAAGAGATCGAGACCATCCTGGCCAACATAGTGAAACTCCGTCTCTACTAAAAATACAAAACTTAGCCGGGTGTGGTGGCAGTTGCCTGTGGTCCCAGCTACTCGGGAGGCTGAGGTGGAAGAATCGCTTGAACCCAGGAAGCAGAGGTTGCAGTAAGCCGAGATTGTGCCACTGCACTCCAGCCTGGGGACCGAGCAAGACTCCGTCTCAAAACAAAACAAAAAAAAACTGCTATTTTACATTCCCCCCAGCAATATGAGAGGGTTGCACATTTTGCACATCTTACCAATGCTCATTATTTTCCCTTTTTAAAACTGCCCATCCTAGTGGGTATATAGTGATACCTCATTGTGGTATTGATTTGCACTTCCCTAATGATGTATGATATTGAGTAGCTTTTCATATGCTTATCAACCATTTGTATGATTTCATTGGAGAAATGTCTATTCAGGTCCTTTGTTCATTTTAAAAAAGTTATTTGTCTTTTTGTTGTTGAGTTGTAAGAGTTCCTTATATCTTCTGGATACCAGACCCTTGACTTGTGAATTTTTCTTCCATTCTGTGGGTTGTCTTTTCATTTTCTTTATGGTAGTCTTTCATGTGCAAAAGTTTTTAATCTGGATGCAGTCCAGTTGATTTATTTATTTTTTTTCTTTTGTTGCTCATGTTTGTGTTGTCACATGTAAGAATCCCTTGCCAAATCCAAGGTTGTGAAGATTTACCCTTGTTTTCTTATAAGAATTCTATAGTTTTATCTTTTCTGTTTAGGTTGATTGATTTTGAGTGAGTTTGAGGACACCTTCATTCTTTTGCATGTGGCTTTGCAATGGTAATCATTTGTTACATATACTATTCTCTCTCTATTGAGTGTCCTTTGCACCCTTATTAAAAATCAGTTGGCCATAGATGTATGGTCATAATTCTAGACTCTCAATTAATTGGTCTATGAGTCTCTCTTTTTTTTTTTTTTCTTTTTACAGAGAGTCTCACTCTGTAGCCCAGGCTGGAATGCAGTGGCATGATGTTGGCTCACTGCAACCTCTGCTTCTGGGGTTCAAGCAATTCTCCTGCCTCAGCCTCCTGAGTAGCTGAGACTACAGGTGCCCACCATCATGCTTGGCTAATTTTTGTATTTTTTAGTGGAGATGGGGTTTTGCTACGTTGGCCAGGCTGGTCTCAAACTCCCGGCCTCAAGTGATCTGCCTGCCTCAGCCTCCCAAAGTGCTGGGATTACAGGCATCAGCCACCGCATCCGGCATACAGATTTCTTCTTATGCCATTATTGTTATCACCCAACCAGATTCTTCTTGCCTACTGCTCTGATAAAGCTAATACACTGAGAACAGCAGATGTCGCGCAAAGAAAGTTTAATAATTGCAGGGTGGCTGAGCAAGGAGGATGGGAGATATTTCTCAAATCTGCCTCCCTGACAATTTGGAGTCTAGGGATTTTTAAGCATGGTTTGGTAGGCAGGTGGCTAGGGAACGGGCACTGCTGATTGGTTGGGTCAGGAGTGAAATCACACAAGTGTCAAAATGCTCCTGTGTGCCGAGTCTGTTTCTGGGTCGGGATTACAGGGCCAGTTGAGCCAGTTTCATGGTATGAGTCACCCAACCAGGTGGCATCAGTTGGTCTACCAGAACGTGAGGTCTGAAAAATATCTCAAGAATCAGTCTTGGGTTTTACAATAGTGAGGTAATTTATAGAAGCAGTTGGGGAGGTTACAAATCTTATGACCACTGGCAAGTGACTCTTGTCTAGTAGGTAATTACAAAAAATATAAGTTAGAAAAAAGTGTCTTGTTATTATTTAACAATGCCTAAGTCTTAGCAAAATTCAGGCCTCTGCCATAAATCTGACATTGTGTCCTTTTGTTAGTTTTACAAAGATAGTTTTGGTCCCTGAACAAGGAGGGGCTTAGTTTTGGGAAAGGACTGTTACCATACTTGCTTTAAAGTTTAAATATAAACTAAATTTCTCCAAGAGTTAGCTTGGCCTGTGTGCAGGAATGAGCAAAGATAGCTTATGAGGTTAGAAGCAAGATGGAGTCAGCTATGGTAGAGTTCTCTCACTGTTATAATTTTGCAACGGCAGTTTCAATACCATACTGTTTTGATTACTGTAGCCTTGTAGTAAGTTTTGAAATTGGGAAGTGTGAGTCCTCCAAATTTGTTCTTTTTCAGTATTGTTTTGGCTACTTGTAACCACTCCCAAATCCATTCAAACTTGATGATTGGCTTTTCCATTTCTGCCAGAAAGGTTATTGGAATTTTGATAGAGATTACATTGAAACTGTAGATTGCTTTGAGTGGTATTGCCATGTTAACAGTATTGTCCTTTATTATTTTCATTTTATTTATTTATTCATTTTTTAAGACAGAGTCTCACTTTGTTGCCCAGGCTGGAGTGCAGTGGTGCGATCTCAGCTCACTGCAACCTCCGCCTCCTGGGTTCAAATGATTCTCCTGCCTCAGCCCCCTGAGTAGTTGGAACTACAGGCGTATTGCCATGATGCCTGGCTAATTTTTGTATTTTTAGTAGAGACGGGGTTTCACCATGTTGGCCAGGCTGGTCTCAAACTCCTGACCTCAGGTGATCCACCCATCTTAGCCTCCCAAAGTCCTGGGATTACAGGCGTGAGCCACCGCACTCCGCCAGTATTGTATTTTAATCCCTAAACCTGGTATATCCTTCCATACATTAGATTTTCTTTTACCTCCTTGGTTAAATTTATTCCTAGCTTTATGTTATTGTAAATGAAGTTATTAATTTTTCTTTTGGTTTGTTTATTGCTGGTGTATAGAAACAGTTGATTTTTGTGTGTTGATCTTGTACCCTTCAACTTTGCTGAATTTATTAGCTCTAGTAGTATTTTTGTGGGTTCCTGGGGATTTTCTATACATAGGACCATGTCATGTGCAGATCATGATAGTTTTACTTCTTCCTTTCCAATTGGGATGAATTTTATTTCTTTTTCTTGCCTAATTGTTCTCACTAGAAATTATAGTACAGTATTGAATAACAATGGTGAAAGCAATCATTCTTGTTTTATTACTGATTTTAGGGGCAAAGCTTGTGGTCACTTCATCCTTGAGTATGAGGTATGAACATCATTGTCATGAGCCATTGCTGTAAGTTTTTCATAGTACCCTTTTCTTTCTTTTAAATCTTTAACAATTTTCTGAGTGGAGTTAACTGGAAAACTTTAAAAAAGCTCATTTAAAATTTTTGCTAGTTTATGGGACATACTCTCAAAATTGAGAACAGAAGAAACATTCACGTCGTTATAATTTTTGTACTTAAGGCTTACATGGGCAAGAATATACAGAAAGCATTTATGGAAAAGAAGGTAAAACGAGACAAGACCTTCAGACCTCACTGAATAGAAGGTTCCAGTTGTTTCTTTGGTACTCTGTGAACTGTTGGAGTTGACAAGCTCCTTCTAAGGCTTTATTTTTTTGTCACTGGCTTGTAAAGCTGGAAAATTTGCCTAGATTAAGTCTTTTAATGCTTATTTTTTATGTTAATTTCTTTCTTTCTTTGAGATAAATGTTTATAAACATCAACCAGTTTTGTTTCTGAGGTCTACACTGGAGGAAAGGACCGTAATTACTAATGTTGCATCAGAAGTTGCTCAGACAAATAGAAACTTTTTCTTTTCTTATAAAAATGGAAGTGCCCCTGGTGTCAGAATGCACATTATTCTTCCATTTGGTAAAGTGTTCCATTACTTGTCTTTTTTGTAGTCATTTTAATGACATTCAGATAGGTTTTATGCATTTATGGTAGGCCAGATCTTGAAAATATTTTTGGCAAGGAGGCAGATGGTGGTTACCTTTCCTATTAATTTCAGGAATTTTCAGTTTTCCTAAATATTTTTAGGAAGAAACCCAGGTTCTGTTTAGAATATTTTGTCTCCACAAATCTTGCCAGTCCCTCCTACCTGCCCCCTGCAATACCTTGTAATGGAATACTTTGTGCCATGTCTAGCTAATGCATTAAATGAAACTTTCAAGTCACAGAGATGAGGAAGAAAAAAGATTGGCTGTGAATAGTGTGTTGCAACTATTTTTGCATTAAATCATAATTATGCCTTTCTGTCTTCTCTGGAGTTGAAAAAAAAATGATTTGTTGTCTCTGAATATAGTTGATATTTGTATACGTGTGTGTGTGTGTGTGTGTGTGTGTGTATGTGTATGAAGTTCTGAACGAAGAAGGCAGGTTGTATGCTTCTTACAGTAAAAGAAATCTGAATCTATTACGATCTTTCTTTTAAGTTAGTGTCCTTGGGTTAAAGAGAGCAGGTAGGCGGAGGAGAACCTGGTAGGCTTAAAACCAACCTGATTCTCCTGATTTGGGTCACTCGCGTCTGGAGCATCCTCTTTAACTTGGTTATCAACACGTTTTTTCATCCCTTTATTTCTTCTATAATTCCTCATAATTATAATCTTGATAATTTATGAGCCTAAACAAAGACTTTTTGTGTTGATTTCTTCAGTGACATAAAAATTAACCTACTTCTGCGGATGGGTAGATGAACATGGCTGCATTCAAAAGGATGGAACCTTCTTTGGAGCAGAGTCTACCAAAATTATTTTTTTAAATCATCTAAAGCAAATTGTGCCATTGGATTGACCATTTTCCTCAGCAGTTTTAACTGTTTACAGGGAATGAGGATGCATGGGCAGCAGATTTGGTTGCTAGGGTTCATGTCTTCACCATTATCTGCAGTCTGAACATTGGCTCTGGAGGTTCCGAAACCTGATTTCCTAGTTTTATGCAGTGCTCATGACTTAATTTATACCAGTGAAATTTATAAGGGATTGACTTTCAAAACACAAAGGCTTCTTTATTACTTTACATGGGCTATGGACCTTTCCAGTCCAATTCGCCGTTTGGATTGTTTTTGTGTTGATATCTGAGTGTCAAACAACATCTTACCAATAATAAGAAAGCTGTGTAGTGTATTAAAGGTGATATAATGACTTATGCAGCTATGTAAATATATGTGTTAAAGAAAAACTCATAATCAGGGAAGAAGGCAAATGTTATACCTGATTCAATGGAAAAGTAAAATAACCCACAAATTTATATAAAGAAATGTTGAAATGGTGACAAAACTGGTTTGTTGGGGAGGGGATCTGGGGAGAGGCTAGGGAGGTCAAATGAACCTGCCACCTGACAGGATAGAATTTTCATGTCTCTCAGTTACCTATAGCTTACAGAGTTATAAAATAGCTCTCAGGAAACAGAATCTGATAACATGTAGTGGTATGCTATAAATCATGCCTGGTTTTCCATCATGTTTTTCTCTACACATTCCTGTGAATTGCAGTGAGTGGGGGTTAAGGGATTTTTTTTTTTTAAGTTTGAGAGACAGGGATTTGCTAGGTTGTCCAGACTGGATTTGAATTCCTGGGCCCAAGTCATCCTCCTGCCTCAGCCTCCTGAGTAGCTGGGAATACAGGCGTGTGCCACAGATAATTGAGTATGGATCTGGATCCTCTTTTAAAATTGTACCATTACCTGGTTAATGAATGAACAGTTTTAATGATTTGGTTTTAAATAATTTAACTTTTTTTTTTAATAGGGCCTCACTCTGTCACCCAGGCTTGAGTGCAGTGGCACAATCTCGGCTCACGGTAGCCTCGACCTCCTGGGCTGAAGTAATCCTCCTGGTATGGCCTCCTGTGTAGTTGAGACCACAGGTGTGCGCTACCTCACCTGGCTAATTTTTTAAAAATATTTTTGTAGAGATGAGGTCTTATTTTGTTGCCTAGGCTGGTCTTGAACTTCTAGACTCAAGCAATCCTCCTACTTTGGCCTCTCAAAGTGCTAGGATTACAGGCATGAGCCACCACACCTGGCCTTAAATTGCTGGCTTTTTTTTTTTTTTTTGTGAGACAGGGTCTCATTGTTGCCTAGGCTGGAGTGCAGTGGTGCAATCATAGCTCATTGCAGCCTTGAACTCCTGGGCTCAAGTGATTCTCCTGCCTCAGCCTTCCAAGCAGCTGGGATTACAGGCATGTGCTACCACCAGTGGCTAATATTTTTTTTTTTGTAGAGGTAGGGTCTCACTGTGTTGCTCAGGCTGATCTAGAACACCTGGGCTCAAGTTATACTTCTGCCTCAAACTCCAGCAGTGCTGGGATTACAAAATTGAGCCACGATCCTTTACTAGGCTTATAGAAACTGATAATTTTCTTTTTGGCAGTAGGTCTTTTTTTGGATAGCTGGTGGTGACTTGGAGTCTGTCTGCGAGGGGCAGTATTAAATGTAATGTGGTGTTGTATGCTTTTCTTTATAAACATGTAACCATTAAAATTGCATACAATTATTGAGAGGCTATATAATGGGGTTGGAAAGAGTCCTGGCTCTGTGATAATCTGGATTACTGACCTATACAACAACACATGCAATTATTATGATTTTTGACCTAATTCTTCAGAATCTTTGCTTTAATTCATTCTGAACATTTTAATTCATCTTTAAATAGAATAATTTTTAAATTAGCATGCCTGTTTCTTACAACTCGGCACAGTGTTTTTCTATTAGCCAGAATAAATGTTGAATGATTCCTTCCTTTTAGTGATTCTTTCTGATACAGTTTCTCCTAATATGTGATGCCCTCTAGTGAATTCAGCCTTTCAGAAATATTTTGAAGAGCGGTTATCAGTAAAATGA
Organism: Cacajao melanocephalus; assembly: GCA_963573385.1. Lineage (NCBI taxonomy): Eukaryota > Metazoa > Chordata > Mammalia > Primates > Pitheciidae > Cacajao > Cacajao melanocephalus. The sequence continues at coordinate 9,439 of CAUYLG010049072.1, forward strand.
AATCTCAAGGAACATTCTAATAATTAGAACTATTCCTTTATGCTTTGTTGAGATGCAAGTTTCTGTCCCTATAAGTGTTCAATTAGAGATTTGATAATCCCCTGTGAGTCTTATTGTTGAACGAAGTGAAACTTTTCCAGATGCCTTCTAAGATCTCCTTCAGCTTCGTGATTCTAGCTTCCATATAAACCAGTAGTCCTCAGCCAATAATACATATTGAGCATTCAGTCGGCCTTAGCACTGTCCTGGAGGGTGGTGAAGATTCCAAAGGTAGGATAGGTCATAGATGTGATTTCAAGTTACTAATGCATCAAGAGGATAAAATAATAGTAGCTAACCTTTATTGAACATTTACTCTGTTCCTGGAGCTGCTGAAGACAGTTTACTTTGTCATTTAGTCCTCACAATAGTCTTTAGTTACCATTTTTAGTCCAATTTATTTCTGTAGATATTGGGACCCAGAGAGGTTAAGTAATTTGCCCAGGGTCACACAGTAAGTGGTGGGACCAGGACCCGTTTATGTAAAATAATAGTGGGTAGGAGGTGAATGGCAGGCCAGCCATCAAAGCTTCATCTGTATTTACAGCTACTACATATCACTTGAATCACTGAATTCCACCTTCTCTCAGATCTGCTGCTGCATTTGATTCTCATAGGAGCGCAGACCCCATAACTGCGCATGCAAGGGATCTAGGTTGTGTGCTCCTTATGAGAATGTAATGCCTGATGATCTGTCACTGTCTCCTGTCACCCCCAGATAGGACCATCTAGTTGCAGGAAAAGAAGCTTAGGACGCCCACAGATTCTACCATTATGGTGAGTTGTATAATTATTTCATTATATATTATAGTGTAATAATAATAGAAATAAAGTGCACAATAAATGTAACACGCTTGAATCATCCTGAAACCACCCCGCCCCTGCCCCTGCCCCTGCCGTCCATGGAAAGATTGTCTTCTATGAAACCAGTCCCTGGTGTCAAAAAGGTTGGGGACTGCTGGTTTACAGGTTGTCAGCTCTCTGAGGGTGTATTTAGCTATCTTTATATTAAGCTAGCTCAAATTACTTTTGGATACTTCTTTGCATTGTTACACTTAATTATGTGATTCTCTTATTAGCGTCAGTCACAGAAGTGATAGTTAATAATTTGTACATAAGTTTTGCAGTTCATTATAATTTTTGGCCCATAAGGTACTGATAGAATGACCCAATCTTAACTTCTTACTTTACTTTCTTTAAAACATCCATTCTTTGAGGTTTAGTGAATCAGCTGCTCCTTCCTGTGCCTAAGAATCCTTTGAAGGCATTTATGACTTATAGGTTTCTTTTGGTTTTCAGAGACATTTGTCATCCTCTTTATTAGATTTTAAGGCTAGGATAGCATTGTCCTTTTAGCTTTTTTATCACCTAGACTAAACAGAAATTGATTTCTCCATTTGTAGGTAAATTAATTTCATCAAATTAGAGCTAGCCTTTTGAAGCCTTGGATTGTACCTGTTTGTGGTGTGTTCAGCTTAGTGTTTATTGTATGGAGAAAATATAGAATACATCTTCAGTCTAACTACTGGAAAAATAATGTGAGCCTTGAAGAAGGGAATATTATATTGTGATAAATAAGGTAGATCATTCTCATTTCTGGAAACCTTTTGGTATCCATTTTGTTTGCTCCAAAGTATATGTATTTAGCTTCTAACTGGTATACAACTAAGTTACAGATTGTGACCCTGATGGCCTGACCACCCCTTAGGCTTCATCTCTCCCTTATTTCACTTCTGTGCATACCTAAAGACTTGATGTTATCAATTTATCTTTCCATTTAGGATATTTATCTTCCCATTTAGGATATCTGTAAGTAATGAGAAGAAATGTGAGAAGAAATTAAATTGGAGGCTTTCCTAGTGAAAGGAGAGATATTCAGAGGTGTCCAGCCTAGGATTTTAAGAAGTCTAGAAAGATTGAGCAGGGCTCTTGAGAAGAATATTTTAATGGAAGTAGGAGGTTAGGAAAATCCTGCCTGACTCTCTGCCCATTTTGGTAAAAACAGAATAACAACTTTTTAAGACTTCTTGAAATTTGTGATTTTCTTTCTATGTTTCTAATTTCTCTCTCTCCGCCACAAAATTTTTTCTAGCAGTGAAAAATCTCAAAGGGTTATTTCAAGGATAGGAATTAAGGAATTCTGTGGTCTGAATTCTGTGGCCCAGGATTTGGGAACATAAAGTGAAAAGTGTTAGTGAGGGATTTCAAAAAAATAAAAGTCATAAGCCAGTTTCAGAAGCATTTGGAACTGGGCCTCCACAAATTATGAGTTAACACAAGAGATTGGGGTGTTAGGAGATAGTTTTATAAATCATTATTTGAAGTTAAGCATTTATTCATAGTGGTTAAAGACTCTGTTGTTATTAGTGCTATTTTCAGGTATATTTTTGTGAAGTTGTTTTTTGTAGGCTGATCTGAAAACCTGATCGCTTTGTATAATATAATTTTTATGAGAAAATGCATTCTGAATTCCAAACAGCTGATTTAATGCAGAGTTTTAGAATGCTACCTGCTCATAAGTTGGGACTGTTGTCTCTGCTCATGTTTTGATAAAATTCCCAACCTGGTACATTTCTAATCTGGGAAACAAAATTTTATTTGACTGTAGATGAGGTAAATCTCTGTAGAATAGTGATATGTATAAAAATAAGTTACTTCTTAGGTGGTTGTGGTGGTGTGTGCTTGTAATCCTACTACTTGGGAGGCTGAGATGGGAGGATCACTTGAGCCCAAGAGTTTGAGGCTGTGGTGAGCCATGATTCTGCCACTGCACTCCAGCCTGGGTGACAGAATGAGAGCCTGTCAATAAATAGGTAGGTAGGTAGATAGGTAGGTAGGTAAATAGATTTTAAAAACCAAACACATCTATGGAGGATCGCTCAAGCAATCCTCCCATTTTTGTAGAGGCGGGATCTCACCGTGTTACCCAGGCTGAACTAGAACTGAGCTCAAGCATTCCTTCTGCCTCAGCCTCCCAAAGTGCTGAGATTATAGGTGTGAGCCACCACGCCTGGCTGTGTATATGCTTGTTAATTCCATTTAGATAAAGTTAAAAGACAGGCGAGACTAACGATGGTCATAGAATTCAGAATTGTGGTTACCATTGGAGTAGTTAATTATTGGGAAGGGACATGCATGAAGGAGGTTTCTGGGTTGCAGGCAATGCTCTATCTCAATCTGGATATACTGACTTTGTAAAAAATTTGTTAATTTATATACTTAGGATTTGTATATTTTGCTGAATACTACAGTTTTAACAAGGCTGAAAGTGTGCACCAAAATGAAATACAAAAAAGAAAAAAGTAAAAGAAACAAAAGATTGACTGGATTGGGAGTCAGGAAAACTGAGTTTAGACCTCAGCTCGACCACTAAAAATCTATGATTTTAGGTAACTCATTGACTTTTTTGCCTTAGTGATTTTATCTGTAAAATGGAAATAATCCCTGCCTTCTGTATTTCAATTAGGGTAAACGTTTTCATCCTACTATACTGAATCTCATTACATCATGGAGATAAACCTTTGAAAGCACATTGGAGGTTATTAAAAATACTCCGAATGTAAAGTGACATTATTTTCCTGTTAATGCTTTTATAATAGTATTCTGTTTAATGGATAGGACCCCATATAAAAGTAGCAAAAGGGCTAAAGAACCATGTTTGTGATACTTACGTTTTTTCTTTTTTTCAGACAGGATCTCGTTCTGTGGTCCAGGCTGGAGTACAGTGGCCTGATCTTGGCTAACTTCAACCTGTCCCTCCTGGGCTCAAGCTATCCTTCCACCTCAGCCTCCTGAGTAGTTAGGACTACAGGTGTACACCACCAAACTCAGCTAATTTTTATATTTTTTCTTTGTAGAGATAGGGTTTTGCCATGTTACCCAGGCTGCTCTTCAACTTCTGAGTTCAAGTGATCTACCTGCCTTGGACTTCCAAAGTGCTGGGATTCCAGGTGTAAGCCACTGTGCCTGGCCTATACTTGCTTCTGAATTCCTGGAAAAAATAAAAAATAAAATGGTAGGAGCAATTTATCTAACTTTTTCTTTTTTACATTAAGCCCTGTATCAAGTTGAAATTCAGCTCTTTCATGCAGGGTATGATGGTTCACGCTTGTAATCCCAGATCTTTGGGAGGCCTACATGAGGGGATCAGCTGAGGTCCGGAGTTCATGGCTGCAGTGAGCTGTGATCCTATCATTGCACTTTAGCCTGGGCAGTAGAGTGAGACCCTGTTTCTGGAGTGGGGAAAAATTTGAGCTCTTTCAAAGTGTGCTGGGGTTTTATGCTGAGGATGTAATAGTGCACAATATCAATATGGTTCTTAGAACCACAGAACTATAGAACTAAGATTCTAGAGGGAAGGACAGATGGAAAACAAGGAAACAGACAAATGAATAAACAACTGCTGGCTGTAATGAGAGCCATAAACGAAGCACTCAGGACTGAGACAGAATCACTACTGAGGGGAACTTGCTTTAAGTAATGGTTAGCCTTAGAGCTTGTTTAAGCCGATACCCAAAACCTAAAGGAAAAAAAGGAGGTAGTGAAACAAAGTCTGAGAAGACCATTCTAGGTAGTCTGGACAATTTGCACTAAGCCCTGAGGTGGGATGTGGCCTGTTGGAGAACTTGACAGAAGAGGGTAGTTAGCACGGAGATAAGGGGAGTGGTAGGCAAAACACTTGGATAGATAGGTGAGATCCAACTCATGTAAGACTGTAGAGTTTAGTGGGAATTTGATTTTACTCTAGGCTCAATGGAAAGCCATTAAAGGCTTTTAAACTGGAAATGATGTAACCAGATTTACATTGTAAGATTACTAAACACCCAAGTGTTGGGTAAGTAGATGAACCTGTGAGTCTGGAGTTAAGCTAATGCGTTGGAGATGTTTTTGTAATATCAGCATAAAGATAGCACACAGGAAAGAGAGGAGGAAAAGGATAGAGCGAAGACAGCCGGTGTCTGAATGATAGGAAGCCTCAGCATTTGGAGGTGCAGTAGAGGAGGGGGAGCCAACCAAGCCAACCAGGAGAGAAAGATCACTGAGGTCAGAAGAAAACCTGGAAAGTGATGTCGCAGAAGGCAGGTGAGGCCGGCATTTCAAGGAGGAAGCGGCCATGCATGTGGAATGCTGCCAAGAGGGCAGAGTAAAATGAGGACAGAGATTTAGCTATTGGATGTGGCTACATGAAAGTGGATTTTTTTGCCAATGTGGTTTTAGTGGAATGTTAGAGGATGAAAGCTGACTGAAGAGGGAAGTTGATCGAAGAGGGAATGGGAAGTGAGAAAGCAGAGACTGTGTATGTAGTTAATGATTCGTTTCTCTGGGCAGTCAGTTTAGATATATACTTTGCTACCCCAGAGTATTCAAGGAGTCTTAAAAACCCATTCAGTAAGCCTACGGGTTTGCATTATCCATAAATGGCTGTAGGAACTTAGCATTGGCCTTTGACTTCCAATAATTTTTCTTTGATTAGCATTTAATTGTTAATTTGAGAGATTCTGAATTTCACAGGAGGCTTCTATGTATGATAGAGTATTCAATCTGTTAACTTCTAGAAAACTAGTATTATAAATAAATTGAAACTTGGATTATTTACCTTTTCAGGGAAGTAATTATAAGTCTTGAAAATTATGCAAAAACTATTTCATCTTGAAATGCTTAGAAATTCATTTTGGTTTTTTGTGATTACAGTGTTCAGTAAGACAGACATCTAAATAGGGATTGCATTTGGCAGTTATATGCATGTTCTTGTTCTAAACTAAGCACTGTTTCTGTGGTTTAGATTTTTCTTTTATAAATAGAGTTTTAATCAGTGTAGGTTAGATTTTTTTTTCCAGGCATGTTATAATTAGCACTGGCTACAACTTAATCCTAAAATGTGTATAATAAATCTAATAATATTTTATAAGCACTCCTGCCATGAAATGAAAGCAGATAGGAATTACTTGACTATTTAAAAAAAATCTCTAGTGTATATCTTTCCAAAACTGTGCGGAAAGTATGGGTATTTTTTTCAAAAAAGTTAATACATAACTTGCTGGGTCCTGTCACTGATGAGAATGATGTTTCTTACATTTTGGAGCCACATAGTCTTATATGCCATGACAGCTCATTCATATATTCTTTTGAATATACTATGTAGTAATGTAGTTACTGGAAGAAGAAGCATTGCTGTAGGATCTACTTTCCAAATGCAATATGTCTGCCAATTTAGGCCAACTGCTTTGAGAGGCTGAGGCAGGAGATCACTTCAGGCCAGGAGTTCAGTTTGAGACCAGCCTGGTCAACAAAGTAAAACCCTGTCCCTATTTAAAAAAAGAAAAAAAAAAAAAACAAAAAACGAAACCCAAACAAACCCAAGGACAAGCAATTTGGATTACAGGAAGTTATTTAGTAGTATGGTTAAGAAGCACCCTCTCTTGGAGTAAGACACACTTAGGGGCCAGTCTCAGCTTTTTAGAATCTTAGGTCATCAAAAACAAGGAAAGTCAGAGAAACTGCTATAGCCTAGAGGAGCCAAGGGAAACATGATGGGAAATGTAATGTGGTATTCCAGTGGGACTCTGGTGCAGAACATTAGATAAAAACTCAGGAAATTTAAATAAATTTGGACTTTAGTTAATACAGATGTAATATTGCTTCATTAGTTGTGACAAATGCATCTACTAATACAAGACATTAATATTAGGGGACACTGCGTATAGAGTATATGGAAATTCTGTCCTTTCACTACAATTTTAAAACTGCTGTAGGCCAGGCACAGTGGCTCACACCTCTAATCTCAGCACTTCAGGAGGCTGAGGTTGGGGGGATCACTTGAGCCCAGGAGTTCGAGACCAGCTTAGGCAACACAGGGAGACCCTGTCTCTATAAAAATAAAATAAAATAAAAATAAAATTACTCTAAGTAAAAACTTTTATTAAGAAAAAAGAACGAATTTTTATAACCATCTTTAGAAAATACAACCTGCCACACTTTGTAACTCTGATTATATGATTTAACCTTAGCTCTCCCTGTCTTTATCTTTAAAGTGAGGATATAATGTGTCTACCTCCATAGGGTTGTTTTGAGGATTTAATGAAGTAATGCAAGCAAAAGGGCCAGGCAGAGTGTCTGGCATAGTGAATGTTCAATAAATACTGCTAGCGATGATGAAAACTCATCTTTAATTTTTTTTTTATGTCTGCGTAAGCAAACACATTCATAGACTTTGGTTGAGTTGTTAGAGATCTGACATTGCAAAGCAGACCCAGTTTAGGGCCTAGACCTACTATATCATCCATTTCCAGTTGTCTTAACTTGAATTTAAAACTAAAACTCCTAATGGATTTTAAAGGCAATTCTACTTTGTTCTCAAACCTTAAAGTTTATGGGTAGCGTAGTGAGTGGGAACAAGTACTGAAAAGGAATTCAGAGACCTGACTTTTAGGCCCCAGTTTGCCACTAAACAGTTGAGTGATTTGGGGCAATTTCCTTTACCTTTTAGAAACTTCATTTTCTCGTTAGTAAAATGAGAATGTTATACTAGATGCGATTTAGTTGTGAAATTGAGTTACGTTGATACCTAAGTGAGAACTGTGCTTCAGAGCAGTCACCTTAGAGGTTTTGTCTTCCCAGGTGGCCTCCTAGGAAAATTAGTCTATTACCCATGTTTACATCTCATTTTGGACCAAATATAGATTGCCCTACTTGCTGATCCATCATATTCTCTGTATAAGGCCCCCATGAGACTCTTTAATTGCTTCAGAAATTCAAATTCACTTTCGAAGTTTGGAGATTTGTTAGTATTCATTGAGGATAATTAATAGAATGTGCTAAAGGTTCTGCAGGGATTTCCCATAAAGGAGTTCTAAAAATATGTAAATATTGACAGCATTGTTGGTGTAAGTATTGTGGACTTCCCAAATCAGTCATTTTGAAGGGCACAGGGCTCTTGGAAATAATTCTGGTATTATTATTATTTTTTTAGTGTATTTACTCACTGTACAATGTGATTCTAGTTTTGAGACTTTTATTTTAAATTTGTAGGGTTTTATTAGTTTCATTATAACTTCTTGGCTTTGCCATTAACCAATATTATTTTATTGTAATTTTAAGGTAATAGCACTAGAAAAGTATTGTGGGCAAGACCTGTGTTGTGCAGAATAAAATCTCTAATGCAGATCTAGTTTCTGTTTCTTTGTCCAGAGCTTAGGGGAATGCTTGGCCATACATTCTGTAAATCTTAGCCATCAAATTTTAATATGACTAGAACTATTATGATCAGAGTGTATAACTGTACATTTGAATGAAAGTGTAACATTTAGTAACATATTTGCTAGGCAGTTTTAAAAATGATTTTATTGTAAAATAAGCTGAATTATTTATCAAATATTTCATTTTCTATATGTGTTTTAAATTGAATTTCAGTGACCTAAAATTCTATTTGTAGAAATAACTTTGCACATCTTTTATTATGGTATAACTTATGTGTGTTAAATTTTTAAAAAACAGTAACTCACTTAAGTAAAACATTTGTTGAACCCTGACTAATTAAATTATCCAAACATTAACAGACTGCTATATGGTGCTAGTGGTTTTTGTAATACTAATAAGTCACTTAGTGTGATCTTTCACCAGCGAATAATTGCATATTTTCCGTGGCAAGCATTGTGATAAGAGACATGTACTACTATTGGAAACCATTAACTTTAGAAATTATCAGCAGATGTTTTCCATGTGTGGTTGGCTTCATTTGGTTTGGTCCCTCCTTAGCCAAATAGTTCTAACCTGACCGGAAAGATACATGGCTAACATTTACATGAGTGTTTGGAACTTAATGAAGCACTACACTAGGTTTCCAGTTAATGGAATTTGCACCGTTTTAATTTTTTGGACAGCTTTTTTCTCTACTTTTAAGGAGGTATCATGTGCAGTGTCATCTTTTTCAATACTTGCCATTAGTGGTATGTAAGGAAGAAAGGTTGAAGAAGTGATTTTTTAAATAGAGCTATGATTTTATTAGAGGTTAGGAATTAACTCTGTCTTTAATAAGCTCATATTTCCATTGTCATAAATAGTTCTTCTTAAGTTTTCACTTTTTTTAAGATTTAAATTTAACACTTTTATTTAAAATAAAGTTTATTTTTATCTTATAGTTGAATGATGACATTTGAATTTCTCTAGCAAAAAGAGCACTTTACTTTCTTCATTGCTATTTTTAATGGTAACTAAATATTTTTCTCTGTAACCTATAGTAAATAGGAAAATAGTAGATTATGCCATTTTTAGGTTAAAAGTAGTTACTTTAGGAATGGCACTTTGGATTAATGCTATAGGAACATTTGGATTAATGCTATAGCAGATTGTTTTTAGCTTGCTAATTTACTACTTCCTTAAACTCCCTTCTGGGTTTAGTATTTGTCATATATATTATATGTTTATAGAATAGTTTGAAATTGGGTTCGGAAGAGTCAGATACTTTTCACTCTTTTCAGCATATATTTTGAGTATAGTTTATGTATGTGGTCTGGTAAGTCTTTCTGCCCACTTCCAGATAACTCTTGTTTTGTATATTTGAACCTTTTCTAATTTCTAAAGCAATACAGGTTTGTTAGAAAATATTAAACCACTAAAAATACATAATAAACTGAAAAGTGATGGTAAATCCTCATTGCATATGGGATGAAGTCTTTGGTATAGTTGGGAAAGAGCATTATCTTAGAAAAGATCTTTTGACAGCCTTAACTGACCTGTTAAATATTTTTTAATACAAAAATTAAAGCATACAGTTTTTATATTATGTTATATTACATGTAAATTACAGAAGTTGAATTATAATATTTAGCATTATTCACAAGATATGAACTTGTATTTATTCTCATTTCATTGTAGACTGGTAGAAAATTTGACATATATTGGGGATTGGTTTTAAGTTTAGTGTTTGGGAACCACTGATCTAACCACCCTTACTCTTCTCTCACTGCTCCCCAGAATATAGCCAGACTTGTCCTCTCGCTCTTCTAGTGTACTATTACTTAGCTTTGATTTTGTTCATCTGGTTCCCTCCTTCTGAGTTATGTGCCACACATCCTCCATTGTTAATTTCAAATCCTCCATTGGCAGAGACTACCAAATTCCTACCAGAATTTGTTCTCTTCATCCTGAGCCTGGAGTTAGCTAGCTCTTGTTTCCTGAGTTCTAGCTAATGGAATGTAAGTGGAAAATGGTATGTAGTGTTCGTCTGCATTCTTTTCTTTTTTGCTAGGTGGATGTGTAACATGATGTGAAACCAGAGAAATGGAGAGCCGCAGTGAAAGCAGCCTAGGTCCCCAAATGACTATGTAGGAGCATTGCCCTACCAATGTGAGCCCTCCTCCTCTATGGTAATTACATATGCAAGAAGTAAATTACTGTGTTAAGCCATTACATGTTTGATGCTATTTGTTACTTCAGTTCCACCTACTGTAATAGCACTACTTTCTCTAGGAGGTGTTTCCTGTCTATGCTAGTTCACTTAGATTATCATTTTTTTCTTCTAAAATTTTATATTTACTAGATATTTTTAATTCACATTTTTTAAGAACCAAAAACAAAGGCAGAAAAAAAGATAGTATATATTTAATTTATACATGTATTGCTCACATAGATGGTAGGCCTTTGGAAGAAAGTGACTTTGTCTTATAATTCTTTTGTATTTCCCATTATACCCAGCTAAGGCACTCAGTAAAGACTTGAAAGAAAGAAAAGTTGGGAACAAATCTTTAAAGCATAGATACTGGAGTCTGCAGTGGTGGTAAGTTTTTTAGTTAACTTTATTTTAGTTTTCTCTGGTTAGATGTCCTTCATTATAAAGTAGAAAAATGACATAGAAAATCCATAATTTAATAAATTGAAACAAACATAAAATAGTGACATTTGTAGTATGGAAGCCATTTTCTTCTTTCTTCTCCTTCCCTTTTTCCCCATCTATAAACATTAAACTTTTACAGTGTGTCTGTTCTAGGTCCCGAGGGTACAGCAGTGAATAAAACAAACCAAAATCTTTGCCTTTCAGAGTCAACAGAAAACAAGTAAAACATTTGAAATGCTAAATACAACCAGTACTGAGAAAAATAAAGTGGGGGTTAATGGATGGGTGGGCAGCAATATGAGTGGTGCTCGAAGTGTGTTAAATGGAGATGAGATGTGTTAGGGGAAGTTGAAGTATGTTACATGGTGCTGGTGTTAAAATTTACGTTGTACAGTCAGCAAAGTACTGTGTGAGTGAGTGACTCTTGGGTTAAGTGCTGAACCAGGTGAATAGAAAGCTTGTGGCTACCTGGAGAAAGAGCTGTTAAGTAGAGCAGACCACAAGTATTCCTCAACCCAAAGTGAGAGTGATGCAAGTGTTCTAAAATTGATTGTGGTGATTATTGCACAATGAATATACTAAAAACCACTGAGTTGTACACTTAAAATGTGTGGATTTTATGATATGTGAATTATATCTTAATAAAGCTGTTAAAAAGAAAAACCTCTAAAATCAGAGCTTTAGAGGTCTTTAGCATCAACCCAGGGAAAAAACCCTGTTTTCCTTATTGCTCTTTTTAGAATATTTGGCTTTGTAGTAGTCGTAGTTTACTACAGTAAATCACATGAATTTTGTTCCAGTTATGTGTAGAGACTGTGACTCACAGTAATCATTATGAATATATTAGTAAATTTGTATCAGATTACTTTGGCTGTAAGGTTTTAAAAATTCTAACACTAAAATTTGGTCATGTATGTGCAATCTTCATAGCTTGCTGCTAAAGTAACAGTAGATTATTATCCATTTATAACTTGGAGAAAAAAGATAATGTTGGCTTCGTGCTCAGTAATGACCGATTTGAGATTGAGACTGTGCTGACTTTGCAGCCACATCCCTCACCAGCATGCCCGTTGCCTGATAGCACTGAGCTTGGAACTGTCCTTACTTTCTCTTTTCTTTTAATGGTTTATATTCAAAACAGCTTGATTGTCCTTGGATCTTGCTTTTTCAGATTTTGACTCTTAGATATTATCTTTCCTTTTTCCTCTGGAAATAAGTTTTAACACTCAATGACTGTTTCCTTTGTACACCCACATTCCAGATTCTAGCCACCTAGGCTGCATGAATTTAGATCCCTTTTCCTAGACACTGCGAATTGTAGAGCTAGAAAGGGGTCTCAGAGTGCAGAGTTGTGTAGCAAGTCAGTGCAAAGCTCATATTAGGTTCTCAGCAATCCTGAATTCTATTTCCAGTGTCTGTTTCCAATACCATTACTGTATTTCCATCAGGAATTAACCAGTGATGCTCACTAAAGGCAGTTACCTTGACCATGAGGAGATTCTTCAGATTCTATTACAATGTGAAAATTATGGACTCTGAATTTGTATAGTCTTAGATAAACCATCAAATCATTTCCTCTCAATCTGTAATCATTTTTTGGCCCAGGATCAGTTTTCCTTTATACTGATATGTTAGCATATGATCTCATCCTCGTTTAGAATTGAGAACACGTGACTTAGACTATAGATCTAGCCCTAGATCTGCCACAGTATGACCGTGGCAAATATCTTTATCTTATTAAAGACATTTTGTATTTCAGTTGTAGTTCTGATAGCAGCATTTCCCCCTCCACCTTTGTACCATACAAGTGAATGGGCTTGGAGAATACAATTCACAAGATGCGAGTAAAATGAAAGCATATTTAATGTTACCTTCTTTACCTCCCCTGGGAAAGAAAAGGAGGAATTTCCACTCCAAGAAGTAGAACTTCTTTAGTTTCTTACCACATAGGCAAGATACAGTGGGGAAAGAGCCTGTTCTGTTCCATCTGGTCAAGGAAGAAAGAGGAATTCTGCTAAGAGGTCTGTGTAAGGCAGGGATCAGGGAGTGCCCTGTGGCCCCACCTGCCGTAGTTATCTCACAAAGGAAGGAGGACAAACCCAAACACGGAATGGAAGACAAAGACAAAAAGGCCCTGAGCTTTTACAGCCCTTCATATTTATTAAGTAAAGTGAATAGGGAGGAGGAGTGATAGTCAGCTACTTGATTTATCACAGGTACTGCTTCCCTTGTTTAACAAGTTCCAGATATTCAGGTAGATTAACCTCAAGGAGCACAGATAGCCTCTAGGAGCATGGGATCTGGAGCATGACTGCCCTTAACATTCCTTCTGGCGGCAGACACAGTTTGTCAGTTTGCTGACATCCTGCTTTCATGAGGACAGTTTGTTGTTTACTCATATAGCCTCCAGAGGTATATTGAGTTGGTCATGCCCCACATTATTGGGGTATCTGGCACCCACCTTGGCCTGAAGAGAGCCAGCCAGTGTAATGGTGGGTCTGTACAAGCAACCCACTATCACACTTAAAACATGCAAAGCACTGGCCACACTCTTACACTTCATGTGAAGCATTTGTGTCTAAATCCAAACTGATGTGTCTTCATCTAGCTATATCAGCTTTCTTTTAATAATAATAACAACCAGTATTTACTCAGTATGTGTACTGTGCACCAATTATTGTTCCAAGTACTTTATGTGTATTAACTCATCTGATTTTCACAACTCCTTGATGTGTAGGTACTGCTATTATAACCCCTATTTTTTACTGAGGAAGTAACAGGTTGGAAATTTCACAATTATTGAGTGGCCAAGCTAGGGTTCAAACCTGGATAGTCTGACCACAGTCTTAGCTAATTTAGAGGCTACCCTGATTTTGAAGAGGAATTTGATTGTAGGAAGGCCTAGGACTCAAAAAAGGAAATTTTCCTGGTAACCCTTAATAATACACTAAGTTACTTTACTTCTCTGAGTTTCTTCATCTGTAATATAGAGTTTTGAGAAACTAGGCACTTGAAATGCTTCCTTTTGGAGAAGTCTAAGATTTTGAACTCATAGATTGTTACTTGTTTTCAACGAACTTAATAAAGCATGCAAGTTTTGAAGATTTAATTTTGTAGTCATCCGTATACAGTGTACATACCTATGTGCAGAAGTATATTAAGCTGCACTGTCCAATAGGGTATCTAGTAGACTAACACATAGCACTGACCATTCATGATGTGACTAGTTAAATTGAGATGTGCTGTAAGTGTAAAATGCATACCAGATTTCAGAGACTTAGTATGAAAAAATAAATGTACAATATCTTGTTAATAATTTATTTGGGTTGATTACATGTTGAAATGATAACATTTTAGACATACTAGGTAAAATATATTATTTACTTTAAAAAATGTGGCTACCAGAAGAGTTAAAATTACAGTTGTGGCTTACATTATATTTCTATTAGATATTGCTGTTGTAGAAAGTCCTAAATGAGAAAGAAAGTATAGTTTATATGAGTAGGAAACTCATCTAGTAAAATAGGCAGAAGACAGTATGTATCTGGTAAACCTAAGTACATCTGTAAATATATAGGCCATGGATAAAGCATATATATATATATATATTTATATATATATATTTTTTAATTTTTTAAATTTTTCTGTTTTTTTGAGACAGTCTCGTTCTCGCCAGGCGCCAGGCTGGAGTGCAGTGGCACAATCTCGGCTCAATGCAGCCTCCACCTCCCAGCTTCAAGCAATTCTCCTGCCTCAGCCTCCCGAGTAGCTGGGACTACAGGTGCGTGCCACCACGCCCAGCTAATTTTTGTATTTTAGTAGAGACAGGTTTTCATTATGTTGGCCAGGATGATCTTGATCTCTTGACCTCGTGATCTGCCCACTTTGGCCTCCCAAAGTGCTAGGATTACAGGCGTGAGTCACCGTGCCCAGATGGATAAAGTATATGTTTCATAAAATATATTAATTGAAACAATAGACATATTAGTGCCATGTATAATTCAGTGGTATATTTATTGAGCACTTACCACACCAGGTACTCTTCTAAGCACTTTACATATATTAATTCAATACTTATCCTAAGGTAGGTACTGTTATTACTCATGGAGGCACAGTGAAGTTGTTAACTTGCTTTTAAGGCTACATTGTTAGTATAGTGAGTAATGGAGTTAGACAGGGTTTGTATAGAGTTTGCCTCCAGAGCCTGTGCTGTTAACCATTGTGTTGTATTGCCTCATTAAACTAGGTGACCTTATGATTTGCTGTATTTCTGGCTCTCATGATTTCATATGGTAGTATATGCATAGATAACCCATTAGAATTTAAAAGCTTAGCAAGTGGCCTTAGTACCAGCTTGTATTTATATTTTGCTTATAGATTTATTTTTAGTTTCCCAATAGTGAATAATTTTTACCTGTAGCTACCACTTCTAAGGCTGGTTGTTTATGCCTTAATTTTAGCCTATTAATTGCATTTGTGGTAGTACTCCACAACTTTTGTGTATGTTATATGTAGATGGTATAACTGAACTTTCAGGGAGAAATGTATATGGCCAAAATAATAACCAGTAAACTAATTAAAATTCAAACAAGTGATAAGAAAAGGGAATATAGGAATTTGCCATTGGATTTACTCTGCTTAGAAGCTTTAATTGCGTAAAAGATAAAATGTGTATTTTTAACATTTTTATTCCTAAAGGGAAACTGTAATACTATGTCTAGGTTGAGCATATATTAGGCATTTATGTATCATGTCATATGTATCAATACATATATTTAAGTATCATCCCTTTTTAAAAAAATTTTCTCCTCAAACTTTTTTTAAATTATACTTTACGTTCTGGGGTACGTGTGCAGATCGTTAAGTACCATCCTTATAGCCTAAAATTTTTAAAAAATACATATTTTCTGGCTACCCAGTAGGTGTGGAGGATACAAGAATAGATATAACAGGTTTCTGACATGTAGAAATAAGACATACATGAAAAATAGATAAATATCAGTTTAACACAGTAACACTAGTACATTATGAATACATAAGTTTTATAGGAATTCTAGGGAAAGGAGACTTCTTTGAACTGGTAGTTTGGGTAGGGTTACTGTAGGAGGAGAGAATTGAGCTACTTGTAGGATGGATGGAATTTCCTTAAGTGAAGTAAATGGGCATATGAGCAAATGCTTAGACATGAGGAGGTATAAATTGAGCTTGGGCAATAGGAAGAATTCAGCTGTGGCTTGAGTAGAGTGTTAGGAAGCTGAATAGTTAGAGGAAATTTCAAAAATTAAGTTGGGGCCAGACTGCTGAAGACCTTAAATTTTAAGAGTAGGCATTTGGACTCCTTAAGATGTTAAGAGTTGGGGGAAGAAAAAATAGAAAAAAAAAAAAAGGGTGTATGATACTGTATCCTTGAGTTACTGCTATGTGATGGATATCACTAATAAGTTATGTAAAATGCTAGCTCTTTTTAGTTCTTGGTAGTAGGCAATACCAAAGAGCTTGCTTTCTTTATTACTAGTAAAATCTAGTGCATGAAATTGTCTTGTTAGCATAATCTCAGACTTCTTGATTGGAAGAATTTTTATCACATAGCAAATAACTTGACAGTTGTCTATTTTTAGAGATGGCAAATCAGTATTCTGCATTGACTCAGTGAATTTCATTTATAAATTTCCACATACTGTAAATTTATACCCTTATTTTTGGGGCACACTAAAATTAGCTCTTTTTAAAAAAGCTTTGGCTTATTTTGGCTCCACTACCTTATTAGCTCAGACCCATGGGCTACATTGTTTAACCTGCTGAACCCCGTGTTTTTTCTTTGTAAAATTGGAAAGGCAAGTCCTTTCCAGGGGTGGTGAGATTATCTAGTGAAGTAAGACAGTTGCAGTAATGTCTGGCACACATGTGGACGTGGATACTCAGTAAATTTTGTCTCCCTCCCTCTTAAGGTTAAAATGATTGTGAACAGAGACTTAAAATAGACTTTCTTCTTATTTAATATAGACTTTCATATAGTGGAACTCATAAGGAAATTTGGAAGGCGGTAACTTTTATGAAGTCTGACTTTGTTATAACTTGGATTTTTAAAATGTTGATATATCAATAGAACTTAGTGATGTTTAAAAAAATTAATTGGCAGCTGTTTTATGGGAATGTACAGAAAAAACTGAACAATCAAAGGACTAAAGTATTTCTACAAAGTCATTTTATTTCGTGAGCTAAACACTGTGGCATTGAAAGTAAATGAAGTCCAAGAGGAACATTCTTATACCAAGCATGTTCTAGATCATGCTGATAAGGAAGTGCAGTTAAGTTTTTTTAACTGACTTTTTTTTGGCATACATCGGTAAATATTAATATATATGTAGTTGTGTAACCCCTCCCAACTATAGTCAAGATACAGAACAGTTCTGTTACTCCAGAAAACGCCTCATGCTATCCCTTTATTGTCTCACATTCTCTTCCTAACCCCTGGCAACCATTGATCTGTTTTCTGTTTCTTCCTTTATGGACTGGAATAATAGGGGCTGTCAGATCACATGAATATCTTAAATACGATACCAACTGAGATAAAATGTTGAAGTATCAAATAAGGTAATGGTTATGAAAGTTCTTAGTGCATAGAAGCGTTAGGCATTTAAAAAATAGTCCCAGCACTTTGGGAGGCCAAGGAGGGTGGATCACGAGGTCAGAGGTTCAAGACTCGCCTGACCAATATGGTGAAACCCCGTCTCTACTTAAAAAAAAAAATACAAAAGTTAGCTGGATGTGGTGGCACACGCCTGTAGTCCCAGCTACTCGGGAGGCTGAGGCAGGAGAATCACCTGAACCCGGGAGGTGGAGGTTGCAATGAGCTGAGATGGTGCCACTGCACTCCAGCCTAGGTGATAGAGAGAGAGAGACTCAGTCTCAAAAAAAAAAATTAGTTTTGACTGGGCAAAGTGGCTCACGCCTATAACCCAACACTTTGAGAGGCTGAGGTGGTAGGATCTCTTGAGAGCAGGTGTTCAAGATCAGCCTGGTGACATAGTGAGATCCCCCCATCTCTGCAGTCAATCAGTCTAATAACTAAATAACCAACTAAATAGTTAAAAATAAATACATAAAAATAATAAATAAAACAGAAGAATAAAAAAATAATTGGCCAGTTATGATGGTGCGTGCCTTTGTCACAACTGTTCAGGATGAGGAGGCAGGAAGATCACTTGAGTCCAGGAGTTTGAGGTTGCAGTGGGCTGTGATTGCACGTCTGCACTGCAGCCTGGGCAACAGAATGAGACCCTGTCTTAAAACCAAAAAACAAAAAGAAAATAGTTTCATATATAATATTAAGTCAATGAGTGAAGTTTAGCAGAACTCTTCTACAAAGTCAAGTTTGTGTAGTGTTTGACAGCTTTTTTCCTCAGAGGCTTTTAGGCTAATTTTTAAAAGACTTGTTTCACGTGGTCCTGATAGCTGAAAATCCCTGTGTTGTCATTTAACCTCATATTCTTCATAAGTGAAAGTGGACAAATCTACCTTGAAAGGTTATGATTATTAAATGCTGTGATTAAAAAATATAAACTTGTAAATACAAGTACACATACATGTGTTTAAGTGTGTGTATGTGTGTGCGTGGTTGCGTAGCATATAGTAGGCATTCTATTAATTTTTTTTTAAAAGTGTGCGGTAGCTTTGTAGTGTTGGCTTGCTCAAGGGATGCCATGTTTTCTTAATATCTGTATTCTCTCCCCTGCTTTCCCCATGGAAAATTGATCAGTTGATCCTCAAGCATCACTTTTCTGTTTTAATCATTTTTGGTTTTTTTTTTTTTTTTTTTTTTTTGGAAATGTATCACTGATTTCTCAGTTTGGGGGTGGATGGACATATAGTAAATCTATTTATGTTAATGATTCCAGGTTCATTTCATGCTATAACTATTTCATAAAGTGTGATTTTTTTTTTTTTTTTTTTGAAATTGATCATTGGGACATATGGGCCAAATCTTTGCCAATCCCAGAGCTTCCTTTTGAACTTGTGTTTTTAAGTCCATACTATAAGATTGATTTTCTTTTTGACATTTTAATCTTTTCTTAAAAGTAAAGTACACAGTGTTCTGATGTATAACATTTTAGGCAGTAAGATGTAATTACTTTGCTACAAATTTAATTATTTAATCAAGTGCAGAAGCAGATTTAGAATTTTTTGTTCTTGCCCACAAATCATCATGTACACTTTCTTTATCAGTGTTCTTTTTCTCATAATTTGTGGTAAAAATATTCATGGAATCAGTAAATTGTAGAACTGGAAAGAACCTTCATAATCATCTAGTCTAATTAATTCTAACTCAGAGCCCTCCTTTCATAATACATATTTCTTTTTTTTTTGAGATAAAATTTTGCTCTTCTTGCCCAGACTGGAGTGCAATGGCACAATCTTGGCTCGCCACAACCTCCACCTCCCGGGTTACCCGGGAGGCTGTGGTGATTCTCCTGCCTCCACCTCCCGAGTAGCTGGGATTACAGGCACGTGCCACCATGCCCCACTAATTTTGTATTTTTAGTAGAGATAGGGTTTCTCCATGTTGGTCAGGCTGGTTTTGAACTCCCAACCTCAGGAGATCCACCCACCTTGGCCTCCCAAAGTGCTGGGATTACAGGTGTGAGCCATTGTACCTGGCTCATAATAAATATTTCTAGTATTCTCCTTAGTGTCCTGAAATGAAATTCCTAATGAAAATTGTTTACCCCCATAAATAATATGAATCAATATATTCTCTAATTGCAATATAAAGGAAAAATAAAAGAAATATAATTTAAAATGCTGTAGAAGGTACGATTATGCTAGAAGGTTTAAAAAAGAAAAACGAAGAAGAAAGAAAAAGCACCAACAGATTTCCAAAATGCTCTTAGTGGGGTAGTATCATTTTGTTGAGAACCACTAAAAGAGCCCCAGTCTTCTCATTTCATAGGTAAAGAAAGTAAGGGTGGAGGTGAAAGGGCAGAGGAGAGGGCGTTGCTTGGATTACATAGGTGTGGTTTTTAGTAGAGTGTGTGGCCTGGAGTATAAGTCTAAGCAGTCAGTAGGTATAAGACTTCTTTGCTTCATGGTTTTTCTAAAGATTACATGAAAATGTTTTTTTATTTTTTAATGAGGTATGTAGTTATGTATTATTCTTGACTTCTTTGCTGTGGAGATATGGATAATATATTGGGGTCTGTATTAGTCTATTCTTGCATTGCTATAAAGAACTACCTAAGACTGGGTAATTCATAGAGAAAAGAGGTTTAATTGGCTCATGGTTCCACAAGCTGTACAGGAAGCGTGGCTGGGGAGGCCTCAGGAAACTTACAATCATGGCAGAAGGCAAAGGGGAAGCTGGATTGTCTTACATGGCCAGAGCAGAAGGAAGAGAGAGAAAGGGGGGAAGTGCTACACGCTTATAAACAACGAAATCTCATGAGAATTTATTCATGTTATGAGAATAGCAAGGGGGAATCTGCCTCCATGATCCAGTCACCTCCCACCAGGCCCCTCTTCCAACATTGGAGATTGCAGTTTGACATGATATTTGGGTGGGGACACAGACCCAAACCATATCAGGATCCTTCTTTCTGAATTAGTCTGTTGGGGGAATTCTGTAGGATAGTGCCAGCTCACTGTACCTTTTGCCTCTGTTTCTGCTCTTGGCACAGAGTAGCCTCTCAGTTAGTGGAGTTTCTTGAGGTCTTTCTGCTGGGTATTGTATGGGTAGTGGACATGTGGACATGTCTGTGATAACTGGAGGACGTTCGGTAGGATCAGAGATACCTCCAGTGCTTCCATTATCTGGCATTATGACCTTGGACACAAAACCATTTCTTCATCTGTAAAATTCCTACCTTTTCTTTCTTAGAGGTTGCCACAAAGGTCAAATAAGAGTGTAAAGGAAAGTGGTTTGTAAACTTTGTAATGTGTCATATGCACAAGCAATGGGTTAGTGTTAACTAAAAGCCTAGTGTCCTTCCTCTCTAGAGTTATAAAGATATTATGGGCCTATTTTTTATTATTAAAAATGTTCGTCTAAATCTTATTTCAGTTCCTTGAACCTAACAAACACCTACCTGCCCAGGGATGCAGGATATCATACACACTCTCCTCTCTTAAGCCCCTGTCTCCACCCAGGCAGTCCCCAGTAAACCCACAAACAAAACCCAAAACAAAGCTTCTCTGCTTGAGCTGTACTACTATTGTTACTTCTGGCCTTCCTAGAAGAACATACAACTCTTGTTATAGCTTTCATAGCTTTTATTACAATGTCACTATTTACTTATTTCAGAATTAGGTTCCTCTACTAGATTGTAAGTTTCATGAGACTTTTATGATCTACTTTATGTGGTTGTGTATGAAGGTAAAAGTATTCTTTCCAAAATATAGTAAAACTGATACTTAGGGAAGATGCCCTGTGTATATCCTCTAGACTCAACATTTTCTGATATAAACCAGAGGTGCTTGAAGTAAACACAATACAAGGCAACCCTAGTACCCGTTCAAGTTCCTTTTTACTTTCATCCCACTAACTCATTTAATTTCTTGGAGAAGTGCCACATCCAATAACTTCTAGAATGTTGCTTTTGTAATTATTAGTTATGTGGAATTTTAGTTGCTTAATTTTATATATTTTTTTAGCCTTTACACTGAATTGCTTTTTAATTAGGATTCCAGGTAATCAAGTATAAAAGTCTTTTGGAGAAATACATCAAAATGTTACCAATGGCTGTCCTTTTTTTGTTTAGTCATTTCACTCTCTACTTTTTGGTCCCCTTTTGTTCTCTGGCTTTGCTTGCATTTGTTCTTGTTTCTGATTTGTAAGGTGATAGGTATCTTTACAATTTCTCTTTTCCTTCAGCATTGATGACTTCCAGGGCAGAACTGATTAGTTATTCATGGCTTGGTAATCTCTCAGCTAAGTAACATTGTTTTTCTGTTTTGAAATATAATTCACGTATACAGTTCATTCCTTTAAACTGTACAAGTCAGTGATTTTTAGACTGTTGATAGAGCTGTGCAACCATCACCACTGTCCGATTTTAGACAACCCCTGCCGCCCCATAAGCTTTGTGCTAATTAGTAGTCACCTCACATCCCACTGTCCCTAGCCCTAGGGAACCACTGATCTGCTCTCTGTCTCTGTAGCTTTGTCTGGACTGGGCATTTCATGTGAATGAAATCATACACTATATGGCCATTAGTGACTGGCTTTTTCACTTAGCATAGTGTTTTCAAAGTCCGTCTATGCTGTAGCATGTATCAGTACCATCAGTACCTCCTCTCTCTCTCTCTCTTTTTAGTATAATATCTACTGATAGATATACCACTTTTGTTCATCCATTCAACAAGTGAAAGCTGTTTGAGTCGTTTCCACCTTTATTACAAATAGTGCTGCTATTGATTCAGGACAAGTGAGCCCCAGAATTGGGGCTTAACCCAGGAGGATTCTTAGCTTTACCCAGGAAAGAATTTAAGGGTGAGCCAGTGACAGCAATCATTTAGTGAGCAGTACTGTTCCTTGTGCAACAGGGTTAACTCATAGGCATTGGGCCCAGAGTAGGCAACGTATGGTCTCTTGGCAGTTGCGTTTATACTCATTTATACCCACTTTCAGTTACATGCAAATTAAGGGGTAGGTTAATACAAATTGAGTGGCAAGTTATTTGGAACTTTCTAGGAAAGGGTCAGTAATTTCCAGGCTCTTGCCAAGGAAGGGGTTGGTAACTTCCGGGTCATTGCCATGGCATTTATAAACTGTCATGGTGCTGGTGGGAGTATCTTATGCTAATAAGCAATGAGGGCAGCTAGGGATTGCTTTCCTTGCCATCTGTGGACGCCTGCCTGTTTTTTCACTTGATCCTGTCTGGGCCAGATCCTGTTTTGGTCAGCAGGGTTGTGACCAGAAAACAAGTCCTACGGGTCTTTTATCTCACTATGAACATTCATGTACCTGTTTTTGTGGGGACATATGTTTTCATTTCATTTGGGTTTATGTATCTAGGACTGGACTTTCTAGATCATATTCTAACTCTGTGTTTAACATTTAGAGGACTATAATAAGTAATTTGAACAAGAAAAGTAGTCCCTTAAGTAACAGCTAGGTAGAGTATACTAGAGTTACCCTAATCATTCTGAAATGATTTCACATAGTAGAGTTCCACGTAGTGTGGGTGTATGTGGTTTTAACTTTTACATCTTGTAAGGAAACTTGGTGTAATAACAGGAAATTGTTGAAATACAGTGTACTTGCTATTTGAGCAGAAAAAAATTGGTGATATTTTAATAAGTTTGCTACTGATAATTCATATTGTTTGAAACAATTTGGAAGAAACAAAACCCAACAGAAGTCTAAGACCATGGAAAAACTTCTTGTGACTAAGCCAATCACTGTTCAGTGTGTACTGTAAAAAATAATGTCAAGAAGTATGCTTCTTTATGTCTTTGCATTTTGTCCTCGCTTGACTGAGTACTGTCCTTCCTCAAGATTCAGGCCTTGTTTGTATCTTAATTTCTTTTCTGTGTTTCAGTTGATTTTCCTTAGCCTACTAAGATCCCTTTCTAACGGAAAGAATGCTCAGCTGGCCACAGGAGATACAAGGTCTTACTTAGCCTGACTCTGTCGCAACTGGTCTCTGTGAGTACAAGCCAGGGCCCTCAACCTTCTGGCGCCTCACTTCCTTTGTAGGTATGCTGAAAGATGTTTAAAGCTCAGTGATTTTAATTCTAGATCTTGGCTTGTAAGATTTTACGAACTCACTATCACACATTGGATGCTTTTATTATGAACTTGGCGTTTAGTACATGCTTTCTTCTTTCCTTCCTCCCTTATTGAAATTCATTCTTTCCCCACCTAGGTGATACCCATAGGAGGGTACAGACTCCATGTTACTATCCTTGTACTTTGCCCAAAGATGGTTAATATTTGATAGTGCAAATAATATGAGTTTTTAATGACTGACTGATTGATGCTTATTTTCTGTTTAAATGAAATGATTAAAATAACTTTGTAAATGTAGACAGATTCTTTTTCTTTTTCCTTTTGATAAAACTGTATGCTTTTCACTACAGTGAACATGAGTATAGTCAGGAATGACCATTCTGTTTTTGGTAACTTTTAAAATAAGTATTTTCTGCTAGAACTTTGTTTATCCTTAAGGGACTTGTGTGTGTGTGTGTGTGTGTTTGTGTGTGTGTGTATGTGTATGTGTTTACATATTTGTGTATATAACATATATAACATATTACATCTATAACATATACAACATACACAACATATGTACAACATACCACATATATACACTACATACATACATAACATATATCACACATATACCGTACAGCAGACAGCATACATACGACATATATTACATATAATATACATTACATACATATATATCACATATAACATATACATACACCACATAGACAACATATATTACAGATATTATATACATATATAACATTACACATATAACACAAATAATATATATTACACATATATTACATGTAACATATTTATGGCCTCATATTTTGTGTAGATGGATTTAATTTCAGTAAACCTGCTTTCTGACACTCTATATAATACCTTCATCACTTAATTCTTTTATAAAATTTTTTTCTGGCTGCATCTCATGAAGGGAAAAACAAAACACAAGCTTAAACTTCAAGTGGACAGAGGTAAATGCTGCTCAGTAAACCAAATGATGGTTTTATTAGACTCAGGATCCTTGGTGGTACCAATGTAGTTTTAGTTTACTAAGATACTTTTATCATTCCTATCTCAATTTATGTTTTCAGTCTTTTTCATTTGTCTGTGAAAATTTACTTTGAGCTTAATATATGGTAGGCAATCATCTGCCTAGGAGGTATGGGTTATTTCTACCTTAACATTTATCATTTTTGCTTTGATTATGGGATCATGGGAAAAATAGCAGTTACTGACTGACAGGCAACTTACTTTGGCTACGCCTAAGCTACTACTTTTTCCTCTCCCCCTTTTTTTTCTCTCTCCCTTCTTTCTTTTTTGCCATATAAGTAACAAATGGAAATGTTTTTTTAAAACATTGCAGAAAGGTTTAATTCCCTTTGACCACCGTCGTCAGTCACAGCTGTCCCATCTCATAGAGGAAACCATATGTGCCATTGGCAGCTATTCTTCTAGACAGATCTCTCTGCATTTATAATTATTTATGTAAACCATATGGCATTAAGTTTTTTGGGGGGAGGGTGTGGTTTCCTTCCTTCCAAAAATGGTATTGCATTTTCTCTTAGCAGTGCATCTTGGAGAGCAGATCAATTTAGAAAATACAGCTTGACTGCATTCTTTCCAGCTGCTGCATATTGTTGCATAGAATTTGGATGTACCATAGTTTATTTAGCTCTCTTCCCATCGGCAGACATTAATTTTCCGTTTTCTGTTACAGACAATGCTGTAGTGAAACATCTTTGTACATTTAGTTGAGTATTTCTCTAGGGTAAATATTAAGAGGGAATTAATGATATTCAGAATAGCAATAGCTACTTACCAGTTTGCCCTCTAAATTGGGTATACCACTTGATACTCCCTCCAGCTGTGAAGGCAAGGACACCAATGATGATTTTTAGAATATCAGAGGCAAAATGTAGACATTTATTTATTTTTTAATACAATTTACAGGAGAGGGTAATGGCATTTTAATGTTTTAATTTGTATTTTCTTGAAAATAGTGAAGTTAAACATTTCTTTGTACATCTATTGACCATTTGTATTTTCTTCCTATAAATGCATATGTCTAATTAGATTATTTATAAAATATCCAGGTTAAATTATTTTATATATGTAACATTTTTGGGTGAATATTGTTGTATTATAACATACATATAGAGCAGTACATAAATCAAAAATTTCAACTTTCATAAAGTGAATACACCCTGGGTAAGCAGCAACCAATTCAAGAAACAGTGTTACTAAAATCTTAAAAGCTCCCTGGTGCTCTTTTCAGTTGCTATACCTGCTCCACACCTCCCAAGGATAACCGGTATTCATGCTTCTAACATTTAATGTAGCTTTTCTGCTTTGGAACTTTAGATAAGTAGAATCATACAGCATATACTCTACTTCTTTCTATGTATTAACTTAAATTTTAAGCAAGAGAATTATATCAGGGCTTAGAGAACTGTGAATATTTAATTCACCCTAAACCTTTTGGTAAACCTCAAGAGGTAAGTAATAAGAGATAAGTAATGTCATTTTGAGATAATCCTAATCACCTTTATCCTGGTTTAAGAACTCTCAGAATAGACTCCCCCGAGGGAATTATCAGGCTTATTTATTAAAATCCATTAATGGTTGAAAGTTCTTCCTTGCTTCATTTTGGGTAGATATAATTGAAGTTTGGCCCCATTCTGCTTTTTAACTCTCTTGTTGTGTTTGCTCAGAATTGCTCAACTGGGCTTTTATTTCTCCTAAGTTCTCCCTAACTAAAAAACTTGTTATCTTGTAACTTCTTTTTGTTCCTAGGAAAGTATTATTCTTTTATACAGTTTCCAAAAGAATGGAACTGTGTAGTTTATTCCTTTCCTGTCTGTGTCTTTTTTCCAAACATATTAAGGTTTGTTTCTTCTGATGATTTGCTTATTAAAGGAGTATACTTTTCAGTCTTCTGAATATTTTTAACATAAATTCTTAAATATATCTAGTGGCTTCTCAAAACCATACTTTAATAGAGACAGTGTTTTAAAATTAATAAGTAAGGATGAGTAAGGTCACTAATGGTGACATTCTATTTATTTTTAATTAATAATCTGCTTTCTAAAATAATTTGAAGTTTTTTGTAATAAAACACATGTGGTAATGCTATTAAGAATACAAATAAAAGATTGAAAGAGGAGAAAAAGATAGTAATAGCCATAATCTTTTGTCTTGGAATTGAATGTTAAATTTAGCCATGAGCCTTCTATCCTTTGGGACTCAAAGGGAAAACAAATAGAGTTCTCATTGGGGGAATAAAGAAGCATACCATTTCATCAGGCAGGATGGTTTATGTTAACTAAGTTCTGAAAGAAAAGTACATGGATCCTTGTAGATTGCCCAGAAAGGCTTGCGTAAACTCTTAAACAGCAGTTAGAAAGAAAATGCAAACGTGTTCATCAGAATGAGGCTGTGCAAATTAGCATGTATCCATAGATTGAAAAGAAATTAATCAGCTCAAATATTTCATTAATGTTAAAAAAACTAAATCAGTTTGTGTCTGGTTATGAAGCTTACAAGAAGAGTGATGCATAAATAATGAACATAAATTCCTTCAGATTGCAGAATAATCTCAGTAATCAGGTTCTGATTATTTTATCTATCTTTCAAAATATTTCTATTTTTCATTGCTAATGATAATTTTGTGATAATGACTATTATTATATATGCATATACTATGTAGCCAATAATTGATATTCATGTTCACTTTAATTTTATGTATTTGATTTTGTCATTTGAATAAAAATCAACTTATAATTGTCTTGGAAAAATTGTAAAGTTGTCTGATATATTTGTTTCAACTGACTCCCATGGACTGCTTTTCTAGTAGAGTATTGGATTAGAGATTATAACAAAAAATAATTCTAACAGGGATTAATTGATATGTTTTCAAAATTTTTATTAAATATTTTTATTTATTTTAAGTTCAGGTTTACATGTGCAAGTTTGTTATATAGGTAAACTTGTGTGATGGGAGTTTGTTATACAGATTATTTTTGTCACCCAGATATTAAGCCTAGTACCTCTTAGTTGTTGTTCCTGATCCTCTCCCACCCTCTACCCTTCAGTAGGCCCCCAGTGTGTTTTGTTCCCCTCTGTGTGTCAATGTGTTCTCAGCATTTAGCTCCCACTTATAAGTGAGAACATGTGGTATTTGGTTTTCTGTTCCTGTGTTAGTTTGCTTAGGATAAAGGCCTCCAGCTCCATCCATGTTCCTGCAAAGGACATAATCTCATCCTTTTTTTATGGCTGGTGTATTTGTACCACATTTTCTGTATCTAGTCTACCACTGATGGGCATTTAGGTTGATTCCATGTGTTTGCTATTGTGAATAGCATCAGTGAATGTATATGTGCACATAACTTTATGAGAGAATAATTTATATTTCTTTGGTTATATATCCAGTAATGGAATTGGAGGGTTGAATGGTATTTCTGTTTTTAGGTCTTTGCAGAATTGCCACACTGTTTAATACAGTGGTTGAACTAATGTACACTCCCACCAATAGCCTATAAGCATTCATTTTTCTCTGCCACCTTGCCAATACTTGTTATTTTTTCTTTTTAATAATAGCCATTCTGACTGGTGTCAGATAGTATCTAATTGTGGTTTTGATTTGCATTTCTCTCATGATCAGTGATGTTGAGCTTTTTCTCATATGCTTCTTGGCCACATGTGTGTCTTCTTTTGCCAAGTGTCTATTCATTTCTTTTGCCCACGTTTTAACGTTTTTTTTTTTTTTTTTTCTTGTAAATTTAAGTTCCTTATAGACGCTGGATATTAGACCTTTGTCAGATATATAGTTTGCAAAAATTTTCTCGCTTTCTGTCAGTTGTCTTTTTGTTGATAATTTCTGTTGCTGTGCAAGTTTTTAGTTTTCTGAAATCCCATTTGTCAATTCTTACTTTTGTTGCAGTTACTTATGGTATCCTTGTCATGAAATCTTTGCCAGTTCTTATGTCCGGAATAGCATTGCCTTCTGGGTTTTTATAGTTTTGAGTTTTACATTTAAGTCTCTAATCCATCTTGAGTTGATTTTTGTGTATACTGTAAGGACAGAGTCCAGTTTCAATCTTCTTCCAGCACCATTTATTGAATAGGGAGTCATCTCCCCATTGCTTGTTTTTGTCAGCTTTGTTGAAGATCAGACAGTTGTAGGTGTGTTGCTTTATTTCTGGGTTCTCTATTCTGTTCCATTGGTCTGTTTTTGTACCAGTACCATGCTGTTTTGGTTACTGTAGCCCTGTAGTATAGTTATAAGTTGGGTAGCATGATGTTTCCAACTTTATTGTTTTTGCTTAGGATTGCCGTGGCTGTTTGGGCTCTATTTTGGTTCTATATGATTTGTAAAATAGGTGATTTTTCTAGTCCCGTGAGGAATGTCATTGGTGGTTTAATAGGAATAGCATCGAATCTATAAATTACTTTGTGTAGTATGGCCATTTTAATGATATTGATTCTTTCTCTCCACTAACATGGAATGTTTTTCCACTTGTTTGTGTCATCTCTGATTTCTTTGAGCAGTGTTTTGTAGTTAGTTCTCCTTGTAGAGATCTTTTCACTTCAGTGTTTAGCTGTATTTCTAGTTATTTTATCCTTTTTGTGGCAATTGTGAATGGGATTGTGTTTCTAATTTGGCTTTTGGCTTGACTGTTGATGTATAGGAATATTAGTGATTTTTGTACATTGACTTTTGTATCCTGAGATTTTGCTAAAGTTGTTTATCAGCTTAAGGAGTTTTTGGGCCAAGACTTTGGGGTTTTCTAGATACAGGATCATGTGATCTACAAACAGGGGTAGTTTGACTTCCTCTCTTCCTATTTGGATGCCGTTTATTTCTTTCTCTTGCCTGATTGTTCTGCCAGGATTTCTAATACTATGTTAAATATGAGTGGTGAGAGAGAGCATCTTTGTTTTGTGCCAGTTATCAAGGGGAATGCCTTCACCTTTTGCCCATTCAGTATGATATTGGCTGTGGGTTTGTCATAGACAATTCTTACTATTTTGAGGTGTATTCCTTCAAAGACAAGTTAATTGAGAGTTTTTAACATGAACAGTGTTGAATTTTATCGAATGCCTTTTCTGCATTCATTGAGATAATCATGTGGTTTTTGTCTTTAGTTCTATTTATGGATGAGTCACAGTTTATTGATTTGTGTATGCTGCATCAACCTTGCATCCCAAGGATAAAGCCTACTTGCCTGTAAGATAAGCTTTTTGATGTGCTGCTGGATTCAGTTTGCCATTATTTTGTTCAGAATTTTTGCATTGATGTTCATCAAAGATACTGTCCTGAAGTTTCCTTTTCTTATTGTGTCTCTGCCAGGTTTTGCTATCAGGATGATGTTGGCCTCATGGAATGGCTTAGGGAGGAGTCTCTCTTCCTCAATTTTTTGGAGTAGTTTGAGTAGGAATGGTACCAACTCTTCTTTGTACATCTGGTAGAATTAGGCTGTGAATCTGTCTGGTTCTGGGTTTTTTTTTGTTGTTGTTGTTAGTATGCTATTTATCACTGATTCAATTTTGGAGCTTGTTATTGATGTGTTCAGGGATTTCTTCCTGGCCCACTCTTGGGAGGGTGTATGTGTCCCCGAATTTATCCATCTCTTCTAGGTTTTCTGGTTTGTGTGTATAGTGTTCATAGTAGTTTCTGATGGGTATTTTTATTTCTGTGGGGTTGGTGGTAATGTAACCAGGGGAGCATATCCAACTCCGCATTCCAAAGAGATTCTTAGCCAAATATGGGGAAAGGGGCCCCGGAGGCACAGTGAGCTTGCCATTCGAATAAATATCGTGGACCCAAAGAGTTTTGTGGAAAAGCAATTTATTAGACAGACAGAGAGAGAGAGAGAGAGAGAGAGAGAGAGAGAGAGAGAGACAGAGACAGCTCCCAAGCTGTCGTGGGAGGGGACCCAGAGAAGGAATCGTATTGGTAGGAGCAGCTGGGATTTTAAGCCTTGAGTTATTCCCTCCCCATTCATGTTCTCGTCCAATGAGAGGAGTTCTTTCAAACTTCCTCTGGAGTGACTGATTTTTGACTCTGATACTGATTAGCTACTTGGTCCACAGCTCTGAGTTACAGAGCCCTCTCCTCTCAGAGCTTTTGGTGGGTTTTTTGGGACAAAGGAGCCCACCTGGCTTTCCCCGCCTAGCCCCAGTGAGGGAAACCCAGACAAAGGCCTTTACATTTGAAACCTCTCTGGTTCCAGGATGGATGCATGGAGCCCGGAAACTCTTGCCTTTGAAACCATGCCCCTCGTGAACCCGGGAAGAGAAGTCCCTCAGTAATATCCCCTTTGTAATTTCAAATTGTGTTTATTTGGATCTTCTCTTTTTCTTTATTAGTCTAGCTAGCAAGTCTATTTTACTAATTTTTTCACAAAACCAACTCCTGGGTGTGTTGATCTTGAGAATTTTTTTTGTGTTTCATTCTCTTTCAGTTCAACCCTGATTTTGGTTATATCTTGCCTTCTGCTGGTTTTTGGGTTGGTTTGCTCTTAGTTCTGGCAGGCTTGCTGTCCCATCACTTCTCTAAGCAGCTCTCCCTGGCCACTCAAGTGCCCATGGTGGTCGAGGGTCTCCTCCTGCTGAATTCTAGAGGCTGGTGGCAAGAGTGGGTTACTCCTTGCTGGTTCAAGTCATCCATTTCCCCAGAGTTGTTGAGGGCCAGGAACTAGTCCCTATGGGTAGTAGCCCTGTGCAGGGTTCTCAGCATCCTCCCCTCTCAGCCCAGCTTCTGTGCCTTCCCTCCATCCACTCTCAGTGCCTTCCCTCTGAAGATCTGTTAGGAGAGCACCAGTCATCTCAGTCTCTCAGTGGCAGCTGTTTCATCTGTCATTTAGTCAGCTATCTTCAAATATTTTTAATTGTAAAATAATACATGTTTATACTTTAAAAAAGTAGAGTAATATAAAAGTACATGAAATAAAAGTGCTGTTCTTTCCCTGTTTCCACTCAGGGTAGTGGTAGTGACTACTAAAGACTTTTTTTTCTTGAGACAGGGTTTCACCCAGTTGCTGAGGCTGGAGTATAGTGATAGTGACATAATCATGGCTCACTGTAACCTTAATGCCTTGGGCTCAAGGGATCCTCCTACCTCAGCCTTCTTCCCAAGTAGTGAGACCGTAGGTTTATGTGACCATGCCTTGCTAGTGTTTTTGTTTTGTTTTTTTTGCGACAGGGTCTCACTATGTTGCCTAAGCTGGTCTTGAGCTCCTGGACTCAAACACTTCTCCCACTTTGGCCTCCCAAAGTGCTGAGATTACAGGTGTGAGCCACTGTGCCTGGCTCCTAAAAACATTTTTTGTTGTTGCTGATGTCCCATATAATTAGAAGAGTTTATGGTATATGGTTTGTGTGTTGATATGGTTTGGCTGTATTCCCACCCAAATCTCATAGGGGCCTGGTGGGAGGTAATTGAATCACAGGGGCAGGTCTTTCCTGTGCTGTTCTCCTGATGGTGAATATGTTGCACAATATCTGATGGGTTTTTTTGTTTGTTTTTTGTTTTTGAGAGAGTCTCACTCTGTCACCCAGGCTGGAGTGCAGTGATGTGATCTCAGCTCACTGTAGCCTCTGCCTCCTGGGTTCAAGCAATTCTTGTGCCTCAGCCTCCAGTGTAGCTGGGGTTACAGGCATGAGCCACCATGCCTGGCTAATTTTTGTATTTTTAGTAGAGACAGGGTTTCGCCTTATTGATCAGGCTGGTCTCCAACTCCTGACCTCAGGTGATCTGTCTACCTTGGCCTTCCGAAGTGTTGGGATTACAGGTGTGAGCCACTGCACCAGGTCCTCGATCTGATGGTTTTAAGGAGGGGAGTTTCTTTGCACAAGCTCTCTTTTCTTGTCTGCCGCCATGTGAGATGTGCCTCTCACCTTCTGCCATGGTTGTGGGGCCTCCCCAGCTGTGTGGAACTAGAAGTCCGTTAAACCTCTTTCTTTGTATATTGCCCAGTCCTGGGTATGTCTTAATCAGCAGTGTGAAAACTAATACATGTTTAGATTGGCAAAATTTTCAAGGCTAGCTGTAGATATTTTAAAATTCATTGTTGGCAAACACACATGTAGCCACGATCCTTAAGAAATAGAACATTGTGAGTGGGCAGATCACGAGGTCAAGAATTCAAGACCAGCCTGGCCAATATGGTGAAACCCCATCTCTACTACAAATACAAAAATTGGCTGGGCATGGTAGCGTGTGCCTGTAATTTCAGTTACTCAGGAGGTGGAGGCAGGAGAATTTCTTGAACTGGGATTCAGGAGGCGGAGGTTTCAGTGAGCTGAGACTGTGCCACTGCAGTCCAGCCTTGGTGACAGAGCAAGACTCCATCTCAAGAGAAAAAAGAGAATTAGAACATTGTGGTAGTGGACAAGTTCATGCACAAAAGAGTTCTGGGAAACAGGGCTCACCATAATCAGAGCATCTGACAGGACTCTGCAGGTGTTAGCTGTCCAGTGGGAACATATTTTCTGTTTCTAAATTCACCATGCGTTGTCTCCATATTTCAGGATTAGGTCAAAGCAGAGTATTGTTTGTTTTTGTTTTTTTAAGGCAGAGTCTCATTGTGTCACCCAGGCTGGAGTACAGTGGCGGGATCACTGCAACCTCGGCCTCCTGGGTTCAAGTGATTCTCCTGTCTCAGCCTCCCGAGTAGCTGGGACTACAAGTGCATGCCACCATACCTGGCTAATTTTTGTATTTTTAGTAGAGACGAGGTTTCACACGTTGGTCAGGCTGGTCTTAAACTCCTGACCTTGATTAATCTACCTGCCTTGGCCTTTTCAAGCATTGGGATTACAGGCATAAGCCACCATGCCTAACCAAAGCAGAATATTTTATGACAGATAAAATGAGTGTCATCAGCTGATGTGGAAGCCAAATGTGGCAGGGAGAGCAGGAATTTTATTTGCACATGGTCAAGAAGCCAAGTACAGATGAGAATTTGTGCTAGGTTCACCTGGGCAGTTTATTCTTGACTCAGACAGATGGTTTGTTTAGTAGCAAAGATTTTGGTGATACAGCTTTCAGAGAGTCTTCCTCTTAACGCCATCCTTTCAAAATTTGGACTGAATGCCTTCTCTATCTTACGTATAGTAGTCATCCTGAAATCACCCTTCAGGGTTATCTTTATTGGCCTCTCATCTGTGATGATCTCTTGTTTGCTGTATTTCATATCTCCTTCAGTCTTTGTTTACTTCTTTTAGTGGAGCCCTTTTCCCAGTAGCTTCTCTAAAAAGATTATATGGGAAGTCACTTTGACACCTGGCATGTCTGATGGTGTTTTATACTAACTATTCTAACACTTGCTATAGGGATGGGTTGGAAATAATTTTCTTTAGAATCTTGTAGGCATTGTTCTGTTTTTGTCTTGCTCCTGGTATTGGCTGCTGACATGTTCAAAGCTGGTCTAATTTTTAATCTTTTGTATGTGATCTGTTTTTTCCTCTCTAGAAGGTTTGTGGAATGTTCTTTGTCTCCACCGTCCTGTACAAGGAACAGTGATGTTCCTTGGTGAGCATCTGTTTTCATCCATTATCTTCACTTTTAGTAGGCCCTGTTAATGTGGAATGTCTCTGACTCCAGTTGGGAGGAATTTTTTTGAGTTTGTTGTTGCTGATTTCCACCTTTCCAATTTCTCACAACTCTCCTTTTGGCCCTTGTATTACTGGCGTTCGGGACCTCCTGTCTTGGCCCTTTCATATTCTTTCTAGTTTCCGTCTCTTTATCTTCTGCTGGACTTTTTTGGAGATTTTTTTCTCAACTTTATTTTCTAACTCTTTTGTCATATATAATTTTTGCTAATCATTTTTGCTGTTTTAAACTTTTAGTATCTCTTTTATTCTCTGGATATTTCCTTTCTTCATTTTATTTTCCCACAGGAACATGTTATTGTTTCCTGAATGCAGCATTTCTTGTTTTTTTGAAAATGTTAAAGATAGTTTTCTTTGAAGTTTTTTTATTTCCTTCAAGTATATTTAGTTAGTGTATTTCCTTCAAGTATACTTTTTTTGTTTAATTTAGCCTCTAATGTTACATTAGAGTGTTTGCTCAGAAGTCTTGTTATCTGTTCATAATAAAAAATGGGTGACTTAGAAAGCCATGTAGAGGCTTGCATGTAGGTGAGGCTTGTGAACTTTGAGCTTTACTGAGGGGTGATTTATGTGGGCTGTTTATTAGGGAATCCCCCAATATTTCTATATTTTCGAACTCCTGACCTCAAGTAATCTGCCTGCCTTGGCCTCCCCAGGTGCTAGGATTATAGGTGTGAGCCACCGCACCTGGCCTGTTTCTGTATTTTCATCTTTCCTCAGACTCCCTAGAGAGTATGCTCCAGTCTTCTGCCCAGGACTGTGCTGTTCAATACCATGGCCGCTACCCACATGTAGCTATTTAAATTTAAATAAAATTAAGTTAAAAATTCATTTCCTCAGTAGCACTAGCCACACTTCAAATGTTCAGTGGCTACATGTAGCTTAACTAGGGAACATTTCCATGATTCCAGAATGTTCTACAGTACAGCTAGCATAGTTCTAAAGATCTTGTTGCCAGCCATCTGATAGCCCATCCAGGGAAGATGGTCTGAGATTTTAGCATTTAGGATTCTGTAGGTATATTGTCAGTTAACTCACTGTCCATGCCCTAAACTGTGCATTTCCTAATTGGGAAACTGTTTTACCTTCTCTAGAGAATAGACATGCAGGTTTATGCTGGGATAGGAGACGGACAGTTACCCAGAGGTGCAGAGAGAGAAGGAAATCTAGGAGTCCACCTGCTTTTCACTCTTTACCTAATCCTCTTTGTTTTGGCAAACTGCCATTTATCCCCCATTTGCATTCAGTGGTACCTGATGCTTCTGCTTCTGAGGCCTTAGGAGGATTCTGTGGGTTTGTTCTCAACTTTTTCCTCTGCTGGTTTACACTTCGTCTTTTCAGGTCTGCCAAGATAGTCAACATTTGGCTTTCTGCTTTCCAGCTTTTAAAATGTTGTTCTCTTTTTGGTTATCCTTATCTTTGTAAGTGTAGGATTTTTAGTATGTTTTTTGAGAGAACAAAATTAGGTATTTCATCTTAATGTGGAATCTCTTCAGACCTTTTTAATTTTGTTTTTAGTTTTTGCAATTCTTATTTTCTTTCATGACACATTTGTTTTTATCAAAATTAACAAATACATGTAAGCAAAAACATAAAAAATTAACCACTGTATAATGTATGAATAAATAAAAACAGTTATCATATTCTAGGTAATACTTTGTAACTTCTCATTTTGCTTACATTCATATTGTTCTGCTGGATGTCTTCTCTTTGCCTTTTGGATCCGCTCTCCATTTTTTTCCTTCGTCTGCCTTAGGAGACCTGTGGGGCAGCACTTTTCCCTTATTTTTAGTTTG
The DNA here is from genome assembly GCA_963573385.1 of Cacajao melanocephalus. Lineage (NCBI taxonomy): Eukaryota > Metazoa > Chordata > Mammalia > Primates > Pitheciidae > Cacajao > Cacajao melanocephalus. Next base: position 45,434 of record CAUYLG010049072.1, read on the forward strand.
AGGTCAAGGGAAAGGAAGCCCTTGCAGGAGATAAAAGGGTGGATGGAGATTGAGGAGAGGATAATTACCTCCAGGTAGCCTCTTTGCGGCATGGTCTTGAGCTTACTATGCTCCTCTATTGAAATCACATCTATTAATACACCTAGAAATATGTGTACTCACATACACAAATATACACAGGTGTACACACTTTAAAAAAATTTGGCTTGTTAAGGCAAAAAATGGGATCATGCCATCTATTATATTTGGCAATTGGTTTTATTTACTGAATATCGGGGATACCCTATCATATCAGATGATGTGAATTTTCTTATTCTCTTGAATGCTTCCTTAGTATTTCATAACAAACATTAAAATAAATGTTCCCCCTCCCCTTATTGGTAAGCTTTATTATTGCCCACTGTTTATTAGTATGTATGTATGTACGTGTGTATTTTGAGACAAAGTCTCTCTCACCAGGCTGGGGTGCAATGGCGTGACCTTGGCTTACTGCAATCTCCGACTCCCTGGTTCAAGTGATTCTTCTGCCTCAGCCTCCCTAGTAGCTGGGATTACAGGCACATGCCACCATGCCCAGCTTGATTTTTGCATTTTTAGTAGAGACGGGGTTTCACTATGTTGGCCAGGGTGGTCTCGATCTCCTGACCTCGTGATCCGCTTGCCTCGGCCTCCCAAAGTGCTGGGATTACAGGCATGAGCCACCGCACTCAGCTACACTGTTTTTTATTACACATTATACTTAGATGAACAATGTTGTATCCGTTTCTTTGTGTGCTCCTATAAATATTTCTGCATGATAGAGTTCTTGAAATATAATTATTCTTAATTAAACATGCACATTTCTATTTTGACAAATACTGCCTTATTACTAACCTAAAGAATAGTACTTCATTTACAGTCTTAGTAGCAGAATAGAAAAATACATTTGCATCTATAGCCCTGCTGATGTTAAATATTCTAAGCATTTTCAATTTTTCTAATGAAATAGGAGGAAAATGGTACCTTATTTTAATTTATATTTTACTGATCACTAATGAACATGTTTCACAAAATATGTTGAGAGTTTTTCATTGAAAAGTTTGTTGAATCTCAGCTGATTTTAGATTCATTATTAATGTGTAGTTATATAAATGTATAATATGCTACACTTAACTATACTTATATATTTAAATATGTAAACATAAATAAATATATGTATATATGTAAGTCAGCACAAGTTAATTTTCATTTTCCTACATTTTTGGAAAAAATGGGGAATTTCTAGAGTTCCCTAGTTAGTAGAGTAGAATGCAAGAAGTACAACTTTAGTGTAATGGAGTTAGTTGGTTTTGTGTGTACTTTATTGACCCCTAGTCTCATGAATAAATGAGTTTGCAGTTGCTTAAACAGTATGCTTGGCTGGGCAGGTGGATCACCTGAGGTCAGAGTTTGAGACCAGCCTGGCCAGCATGGAGAAACCCAGTCTCTACTTAAAAAAATACAAAACTTAGCTTGGTGTGGTTGCGGACGCCTGTAATCCTAGCTACTTGGGAGGCTGAGGCATGAGAATCGCTGGAACCCAAGAGGCGGAGGTTACTTTGAGCCAAAATCATGCCACTGCACTCCAGTCTGGGTGACAGAGTGAGACATTGTCTCCAAAAAAAAAAAAAGTCTAGCTCATTATATGTTTTTTTGATTCATTATTTGCTTTTTGGCCTTTAAACTCTGCCGTTTTGGACTCTTCTCTGTGTGAAAGAAAACTATCTTGGGCCCCTAAAATCACGCAGCTAAAGGAAGAAGTCAAGCTGGGAACTGCTTAAAGCAAATCTGCTTTCCATTCTATTCAGAGTCACCCCCTCTGCTCACTGAGATAAATGCTGATCTGATTGTCTCCTTTGGAGGGGCTAATCAGAAACTCAAAAGAATGCAACCATGTCTCTTATCTACCTATGACTTGGAAGCGCCCTCCCCACTTCTAGTTGTCTCGCCTTTCCAGATGGAACCAAATGTTTATCCTACACGTGTTGATTGAGGTCTCATATGTCTCTCTAAAATATATAAAACCAAACTGTGCTCTAACTACCTTGGCACATGTCTCAGTACCTCCTGAGGCTGTGTCTCGGGTGCCTGTTCTCAACCTTGGTAAAATAAACGTTCTAAATTAACTAAGACCTGTCTCATATTTTTAGGGTTCACAACTGCATTTTTCTGAGAATGTCCTTGGTTATAGGTTCTCTCACCTCTCTCAGAATAAACAGTATCAGGGACTCATTAATGGAACTAAATCCTTCATTCCTTTACCTGTAAATACTACTGATAAATCAACACCTTGCTTTTGAGGCTTTTGTTTGGATTACGTGAGAATGTAAAGTGTCTATTTTAGGACATACTTGACATTGTCAAGGGATATAACAAGGTCCTTTTGAACCTTTGCACTTAAAAATCTACCATAGCATATCACTTACCCCAAGAAGTGCGTATGAAGTAAGTAGAACAGAATAAAGATCTTTTGAGATTAGGGTACTAGACAGTTGGCCAGAGTCATTACTACCTAAATGGTTTGTTTTTTGACATCAGCCTTGCAGTATTCACAATTCAGCTTTGAGTTTCAGCAGATTATTTCCATGTTATGACTTTTGGATTATTCATGAATAGTTGCATATCTGGGTGTTAAATATGTAAATACCAAGTGCCCTCTATAAAGTGCCTGATAAGTATTAGGTGGTCCAAAGATAGCCTATTTAGAATTTCTGTGTTAGTAGAGGCCCTAGAGAGGTTTTTCCCTAACCTCCTCACTTTATAAGTGAGGTGTCCAGGTTAAGTAATGTGGTTGTCATCCTCTGGCTGTTGAGTGTTGGAGCTGCATCACAGACCTCTGTGATACCAGCATCTGTCAGTCCTGGGATTTTTGCCAAGTCCCATGCACTCTGTTTTTAAGTCAGAGAAGGGTCTTAACAAAATCAATCCATATACTGATTGAGTTTATGTTTATATACAATTCACTTTTGAAACGTTTATATACATTTCATTTTTAACATTTATTGTAAAATATGACTCATGCCTTAGAGTTATTTCCTTCACCCCTGGTGACCTGGTAAATGTGGTTTTCTTGGCTGTCCTGGCCTGGGTGTGTGACTTCGTCCCTTGGGCCTATGTTCTTGTGGTTTCTTGTAGCGCCCCTCCCCCACCCACCACTGTGTACCCTATACCTCAGTAATAGGAGTTTAAAAAGTTTTCAGATTAAGCCATGCTGTTTCAAATTGCTGTGACTCCACAGGTTATTTCTTGGAGTTTTCTCTCCCTTCCCACAACCACTTATCTGCCAAGAGTCTAATGCCTTCTTTAATCCCTGTTAGCAGAGTTCATATTGTCTGCTTTGATCTACCCTTAACACCTGTTGAATACCTCCTATCCCTCTATTACAGCATGTATCACAGTGAATTGCAATCATTTATTTTCGTACTTAGCTTCTCCATTAGACTCTGAGAGTAATGCTAGTTGCTGATACTTGACTTGTTATGTGAATAAAATAACTAAGGAGATTGTATGAAAATATGTTTCCTTCCTGAGCCAGGAACTATAGGTATCCTTAAAGGAGTCCATTAATCTTTGTCAGGGGGTATCCTCCCATGTTGTCGCACTGTAGGAATAGCATATGCAACTGAGTAAGAAGTCTAGGTGGGCTGTGTCATGGTTCATGTACTCTATTTTATCTTTTGTTTAGTGATGCAATGGTTTGAACCATAGATGGTTAGACACCATGGGCAAGGATGATTAAGCCACGCTCTTTCAAATTTCTGTGACTCTGCAGGTTATTGCCTGGAATATTCTCTCCTCTCCCACAACCACTTGGGGTCTGGATCAGGACAGCTTTCCTGTAACATAACCTAATCAGGAAATAGAGCAGTTTCCTGAGCCTTCTTTTTTGTTTTTGAGACTGAGTCTTGCTCTGTTACCAGGTGGAGTGCAGTGGCGCGATCTCGGCTCACTGCAACCTCTGACTCCCTGGTTCAAGTGATTCTCCTCCTTCAGCCTCCCGAGTAGCTGGGATTACAGGTACTATGAGCTAGGAAATTAGTGTGGTTATTAGTGGCGTTAATTAAGATCGTTGTTAATTCACTGAAAGGAAAGTGGTCATCTGGGAAAATTTTTTAGGTTACACGTGAAGTAGGCGTAGTTTTTGAGAATTATCTACAGTTCACTGCTCTTTCTCTGTTATACCTATTTCTGTTATTTGGCAATAAAATGTTATATGCCCTTTTAAAACTATGCTCATTTTTCAAATGTCTTTTTAAAAAAGCTATCAGTATTATACAAAGAATGCACAAAATATGATATTAATTGCTGTGTTTTAAATTTTCAATCATGTGGCCTTTTTTTATTTTAAAGGTTTTTAAAACAATTAGATATTTAATTTCTCAGTTATTTAACTCGACTTTCAGCAGAAGCTGGCAACTCCCATTCCTTGCCCCTCCCCAAGTTTTGGTATGCTATGCATTACATTAGGCATTGAGGGATAGTAAGATAATAAAGACATATGGCTTTCTCAATAAGTTTCTATAAATTCTAAAATTCAGAATAATTTTTGTACGAGGTATTAAAAATTTAATTTATAATTGTAACATCTTTATTTTATAGCCGAATTATTTAAAAATAGGTGTATTTAACTACAAATGTAATATATTCTTGAAAAAGAAGCATAGTGTAACATTTTAGACTGAGAGTGGATTCTGACACCAAGTCACCTGGCTTCAAGTTCCAGGTTTGTTATTTACTAGCTGTGTAGCCTTAAGTAAGTTACTTAACCACTTTCTGCTTCAATATCTTTATATGTAAAATTAAGGTAATGAAAATACCTACATTATGAGATTGCTGTGACTGGTGAATAGGACTGCATGTAAAATGTATGAAACAGTGCCTGGCATATTTTTTAAAACTAGATACATTTTAGGTGTTATTATAATTGAAATAATCGAGAAATTTAGAATTCCCCAAAGTATAAGAGAACAGTAAATACTGTCAGCTTTTATATCACATAGCATAATTTTTTAAAGATTTATTTTAAAATCTACAAGCAATAAAGTTCAGTTTTTAAAAACTATACATTCTCTGGATTTTCACAAATGTATATAGTATTGTGACTGTCAGAGGTGTGTGAACCAGAGCAACTGCATCTTAAATAAGAGCTGGGTAAAATGAGGCTGAAACCTACTGGGCTGCATTTTCAGACGGTTAAGGCATTCTGAGTAACAGGCTGAGATAGGAGGTCAGCACAAAATACAGATCATGAAGACCTTGCTGATAAAACAGGTTGCAGTTAGGAGTCAGCCAAAACCCACCAAAACCAAGATGGTGATGAGAGTGACTTCTGGTCATCCTCACTGCTACACTCACACCAGCACCATGACAGTGTAAAAACGCCATGGCAACTTCAGGAAGTTACCCTATAAGGTCTAAAAAGGGGAGGCATGAATAATCATCCCTTGTTTAGCACATCATCAAGGAATAACCATAAAAAGGGGCAACCAGCAGCCCCCGGGGCTACTCTGTCTGTGGAGTAGCCATTCTTTTATTCCTTTACTTTCTTAATAAATTTCAGTTTGCACTGCGGACTCGCCCTGAATTCTTTCTTTCATGAGAGCCAAGAACCGTCTCTTGGGGTCTGGATCAGGACAGCTTTCCTCTAATATAACCTAATCAGGAAATAGAACAGTTTCCTCAACCTCTTAAATTTCTTCTTCTTTTTTTTTTTTTTTTTGAGACGGAGTCTTGCTCTGTCGCCAGGCTGGAGTACAGTGGCTTGATCTCCGCTCATTGCAACCTCTGACTCCCTGGTTCAAGCAATTCTCCTGCCTCAGCTTCGCGAATAGCTGGGATTATAGTCATGCACCACCATACCCAGCTAATTTTTGTGTTTTTAGTAGAAACGGGGTTTCACCATGTTGGCCAGGATGGTCTCCATCATCTGACCTCGTGATCCGTTACCTCGGCCTCCCAAAGTGCTGGAATTACAGGCATGAGCCACCACTCCCGGCCAACCCCCTAAACTATTGTGTTGTTTATTTGCAATCAAACCATCTCCCTACTTCTAATCTTTGCCAACCACTGATTTGTTTCTCTCTCCTTTGGTTTTGCCTTGTCTGGATTGTCATAAACGAAGTAATTAAGTAAAATATTTAAATATCTTATCTTTTGAGTCTGGCCTCTTTCACTCCATATGATGCATTTGAGATTAACTCAACATGTAGTTTGTCATTATTCTGAGTAGTATGCCATTGTGTGGATGTACTACTGTTTGTTTATCCATTCTCCCCCACTGATATTTGAGTGGTTTCCAGTTTTTGGTAACTATGAATAATGCTGCTGTAAATAATTATGTGCATGTTTTTATGTGAACATAGATTTTCATTTGTCTTGAATATTCAGTAGTAGAATTTCTGGGTTTTATTGTAAGTGTACATTTAGCATATTAAGAAACTACCAAACTTGTCCAAAGTGGCCATCCCATTTTCCATTTCCACAGCAATGTTTTCAAGTTCTGGTTGCTCCATATCCTTGTCAGCTCCTGGTATTATCAGTAGTTTTATTGTTTTTTAAAAAAATTTCTAGCTATTCCAAATAAGTTTATGGTTAGCATAATTCTGAACCAATTTGTCCGTCAAACTCTTGAGACTTGAAAGAAGATACAGAATAGGGCTAGATTAAATGCAGAGCCACATAGGAGCTGATAAGGAAGAGATGGTGAGACCATTAGATTTGTGAGAGCTTTGCAATTTCTGTCATATTCAATGTTGTATCCCTAGATGACTAACATAGTCTCTGGCACACAGTAATCGAGATATCTTTGTATGTTTATTGAATCATTGAAAATTAATAAATGATTGAAAGGGAAGGGATAGAAGTAGTATGGAAAAGTAATTTTAAATTAGATTCGGTCTGAGTAATCCCAGTGTATTCATGGGACACATACCTTTCTACCTCTTCAAGTCTATGTTTAGAGACATATTTTGGTGCTAATTTCTGGCCCCTTAGCAGGAAAAAGAGATCATGATACAGCAGAAGAAGCAGTAGGCAGAAAAGATTTGATGCTACTAATTTGTTGTGTGGATTTAGGAAAGTCTTCTTAACTCTCCTGAGCCTCAGCTTCATCGCTGCATAATGAAAAGATTTTATTAGATGACAGCTAAGCTACTTTATATTTTTTCTGTTAATCACATCAAATCAGAAATTGGTGAGGAAGAAGCATGCTAGAGCCTTATGGGGGAAGCATTATATGTGGATACAATGTGAAGTGTAGCCCTGCAGGCAGTTGAGGGGTGAGTGTCTAAACATAGAGCTTGCTAATCACTGACTGGCAAAAAGCAAAAACAAAAAAAACAAAACAAAATAACCAGTAGATAGAAAAAAGTAGTTACAGGGTTTTCAAATAGAGCAGTAGCATTGAGCACTGCAGGATTGTGGGTTGGGGCAGGGTGGGGTGGGTGTATAAAAGGAAGTAGGCATTGAAAATACCAATGTAGACGTTTGTAGGTTTTTTTTTTTTTTTTTCCTGGGAAGAATCTAGCTGTAGTGTCATCAATGCAAAGAAAAGGACCTGAGCCTCAGAAAAAGACAAGTTGAGGATAGGTGGTAACATAGACCACTCCAGGCCCTATGTGGGCTCTGGGAATTGTTCAGCCTGCTGCTTTCCAGTGGTCTTTTTCTCTGCCCTTACTCTGTTAACCCACCTCTTAAAAGTTTAGATCTAGAGTTTAGCAAAAAGCCAGCTCTTAGTTGGTATTTATTCAGTTTGTACTTTGAAGGATTTTGTACACGTACTGCTGTCAAGTATCAGCAGAAATTGTAAAATATACTTAGTAGTTGGTCAGGCATGGTTGTTCACCCTGTATTCCCAGCACTTTGGGAGGCCGAGGTGGGCAGATCACGCAGTCAAGATATCGAGACCATCCTAGCCAACATGGTGAAGCCTCGTCTCTACTAACAATACAAAAATTAGGTGGGCCTGGTGCCGCATGTCTGTAGTCCCAGCTACTCGGGAAGCTGAGGCGGGAGAATCGCTTGAACCTGGGAGGCGGAGATTGCAGTGAACTGAGATCATGCCACTGCACACCAGCCTGGCAACAGAGCAAGACTCTGTCTCAAAAAAAAAAAAAAAAAACAAAAAAACAGTAGTCAATCTTGATTGTATGTTTTAAGGGATTTGACCGGTTTTGTTTTTTGTCTGTGTGACATTTTAAAAAAGCACTATGACATTTGAAAATTTATTCTGTTTCCCATTGTGATTCTTTTATAATATTCAGGGTCTTGATCTCTGAGATACCTTTTTTACTATATAGATTTCAAGGCCATTTTTAAATTGTTTTACTCTTTCTAACAATTTTATTTTGAGACAAAACATATTCTTTCTCTAATATAGTTTAGGTTGTAAAATCAAATGAGTATTTATGTATTTTAGATGGTGTTTCCAACAAGCGTTTATTTTAGAACATCAGTATGAATCTTTGCTTATGAGGACCCCCTACAGTAATCCCTTGGAAATAGCCAGTGAAGAGTCTGAGTTCTCCTTAACCCTTCAGCTCATAAAGAGCCAATTTAAGGCCAAGTGCCCAAGATGTTATTTTTAGATTCTAATGTAAAGAATTAATATTTCTGAATTTAAAAAAAAAATTTCAATATACTCTGCTAAATTGCCATTGCTTTTAGACGTAGAGTAGTCCCCTCCTTACCCGCTGTTTTGCTTTCTGCAGGTTGAGTTATCCAAGGTCAGCTGTGGTCTGAAAATATTATATGGATAATTCCAGAAATAAACAATTAATGGGTTTTAAAATTGGTGTGCCATTCTTGGTAGTGAGTGGGGTGAAATCTGATGCCGTGCCTCTCTGTCACATCTAGGCTGTGAATTATCCCTTTGTCCATTGCATTGACGCAATATATGCTTTGCTGACTGCCTTTTGTTAGTTCCTTAATAGCCATTTTGGTGATCAGATTGACTGTCAAGGTATAGCAGTGCTTGTGTTCAAGGAGCCTTTATTTTACTTAATAATACTTCATTAATAATAGTTATTATTAATCTCTCACCATGCCTAATTTGTAAGTTAAACTTTATCGTGGTATGTATGTATAGTATATGTAGGGTTTAGTACTATCTGTGATTCAGGTATCCACTGGGGGTCTTGGAATGGATCCAAAGTGGGGACAAAGGCTTCTTAAACTAGATAACTCTTTTTGAGGTCAGACATTTGTTCCGTTGAGAATATCAATTTCTTTCTCTCTTTCTTTCTTCCTTTTTTTTTTTTTTTTTTTTTTGAAAGAGATTCTTAGTCTTTCATCCCAGCTGGAGTGCAGTGGTGCGATCTCGGCTTACTGCAACCTCTACCTCAGCCTCCCACATAGCTAGGATTACAGGCACACTACCACACGTGGTTAATTTTTGTATTTTTAGTAGAGATGGGGTATCACCATGTTGGCCAGGCTGGTCTTGAACTCCTGGCCTCAAGTGATTGGCCCCCACTTGGGCTTCCCAAAGTGCTAGGATTACAGCTGTGAGTGCCTGGCCAGAGAGTATCAATTTCTAATGTACTGGCAACTTGTTAGACCAGTAGAGCATGTAGGAGGGTCATCTCTTTGAAATTCGGGCTCTTATATTGCTTATTAGAGCCTTTCTGTAGCCCTATAGTTAAAGATAATTTTATGCTTCATCATTCTGAAATTGACTTTGAGAAGTTAAATGTATAGTAACAAAATATATCCTTTTTTATATCTTTCAGAATCATGGTGTCATGGAAAGGGATTTACTTTATACTGACTCTGTTTTGGGGAAGCTTTTTTGGAAGCATTTTCATGCTGGGTCCCTTTTTACCTTTGATGTTTGTAAACCCATCTTGGTATCGCTGGATCAACAATCGCCTTGTGGCAACCTGGCTCACCCTACCTGTGGTAAGTTACACACCAGAGGAGACTGTCTGCTTGCACTAGAGTGCCCCCTACCCTTGATAGATACTTAAATCCATGGATGTTCAAGTCCCTGCAATATTTGCATATATATTATGCACATCCTTCTGTATGCTTTAGATAATCTCTAGATTGCTTATAATACCAAATACAATGTAAATGCTACGTAAATAGTTATTGTTTGGGAATTGTATTGGGAGTAATGACGGGAATAAAAAGTCTCTGCATCCTCAGTACAGTCTCAGCCATCCTTTTTTTCCCACGAATATTTTTGATCCATGATTGTTTGAGTTTGAGTTCGCAAATGCAGAACCCAAGGATGTGGAGAGCTGAATGTATTTTACTGTGTTCCAATGGGCTTCTTAGATCTGTAGGTTGGTTTTTTTTTTTTTTTTTTTTTAAACTGGGAAATTTTAGACCCATTTTTTCACATTTTTTTTCTGACTTATTCTCTCCTCACTTTGGGACCACAATTATATGTATGTTTGATTTGTCACACGTCACAAAGGCCCTCTTTTCTTTCCCTGTGTGTTTTCCTCTGTTCTTCATATTGAACGTTTTCTGTTTATCTGTTTTCAAGCTCAATGACCCTTTCTTCTATCATCTTTATTCTGCTGTTTTGTTCATCTAGTGAATTTCTATTTAAAATATTGTAAGTTCTGGAATTTATTTTGGGTTCTTTATTGTGTCTGTTACTTTCTTGAGATTTCTCATTTATTCATTAATTATAGCCGTATTTTCCCTTACGTCATCTGGGTGATGTCTAGTACCTTTTACTCTGTCAGGGCTGGTCTTTTAGGCAAAATTTCTTCTTGCTTTTTTAATATAAGGATGTTTTGTTTTGTGATGGGATTGCAAGAGTAGTTGGCAGGATCTCACTCTGCCTGGTGACAGAGTGAGACTTTGTTTCAAAATAAATAAATACAAACCAATCACTTTGTCTGATGGTCAGATAGGGTAATAGCAATATAGTACAATTTTGGGAGAAAAGTGGCTGAGCTGGACTTACTGTTAGTGTGATCTTTTGAGATGCACCATCTTAGGAGATTTTCAAAGATTATTTCAACTATTCCTAACTTTTGCCTTGTTAGCTGTTTGGACAGTTTAACACATAGGTGAGATTTAACTACCACAGTACTAGTAAAAAATTAGTATAAATTTGGAAAACTGCTGTCACTCAGCTGTTTAGTTTACTAGTTACAGCATATTGGGCAGAGAAAGTTTTTTTTAGTTAAGAAATGTATAGACTTTGAATTCCTTATAGCTAGGTTACAGAAAAATTGATATTCTAGTTTTGAGATAGTGAACATCTCTGTTGAAAGAAACAAAGAAGAACTGTCAAGGGTGTCTTTTATCACCTTTTATCTCATACTTGTAGAAGGAGCTAAAGGAGTTTTTATTTTTAAGCAATAGCAAAATATGTTATTTTTAAATAGAGTGAATTTAATCTAAAATTTATTGTTTTGTCCCTTATTGATGTACTTTATTTTAAGCAATCCCAGAAAGTTAAAAATAATTTTCAACTAAAAATAAATTAGGATAAATGTATTTTAACTAATTATTGCTTAACAAAAATAGTCACAAAATGATCTGCTCTTCCGTTAAGTTTCTCTTGTGGATTAAAATGATTTTGTTGGCAAGATTTTTCTTGTCTTACTATTTTTAAGGAGCACATTTTCTGTGCTAAAAGAGGCATCACAGTGAAATGTTTCAGAATCTTAGAATTAGATGAGACTTAGAGGTCACTTTGTCTAACCTAACTGTGTGTGCAAGAGTCCCTTCTAGAACAATTTGCAGGGTGACCATTCAGTCTTTCTTTGAATGTTTCTATAATTTGGAGAGCATGTCTTTGTTCCTTTCATTTTTGGACCATTCTGTTCAACATAATCAATATTGTAATGGTCAAACTCAGCATGTGCTCAGAGCAGTTTTTGCTTCTCAAAATTCTGACTCTAACCAGCAGTCTGATTACTACCTGGGATTATAAAAATTACCGGGAGTTCTGTCCTTTCACCATAAATCATGCCTTAGGAATTTAGAGGTCGTTTTCTAATTGTCTATCCAGGGCACAAGTTTCTTCCACAGCCTTCTGATACCATTCCAGTCCTAGCACAAAACAGGTATTCAATAAACATAGATTGCTGAATGTGGTTTTTGTCTACACTTTTGCTCTTAAGAAAGTGGGTGCTCAGTCTTTGAAGAATGAGTTGGGATTGCAAAGCCTCAAGTATCTAGTGGTTTGGGGAACCAGACCTAAGCTGAGCCTGAAAAGCAAAAGCAGATGTGTAGGTGAGTTGTTATTACCTCAGACTAAATAAAGATCCATCAGAATGATAAATGAGAGTGAGAGCAGCAGGCATGATGGCAAAACTTTCTCTGTAATCATGAGAGGAAACACTCTCATCTTTGTGTTTTCATACTGGAACACTTGGACGTAGTAACTAGTGGTATATAAAAGATGCTCAGAAAATGTTCCCATATTTTTATTAAATAATACACAGAGAAATCTTTGACCAATTAGGTAAAAATTATGAGAATTGTTACTCTCAGTATAAGAAACAATGCATTATAAAATTTTGTAAGATTTATTACTGTTGACACTATTATCTCCTATACTAGAAATAAACAGAAATCTGAAATAGTGTCTTTTTTCCCCATTCTTTTACTTTGAATTATTTGAATTCTAGAGTTCTTTATAGATATTACAACTTTATTTCTGTGTAGTATATTTGTTTTTCTGCCTTTGCAGGAGCTGTAAATAAGGTTGCCTGGATATATCTCGTCTGGCATTACAAATGATTAATGTGGACTTGAGATCTTGGCTGCCCAGAAGGTTATTTATAACTTTCAGGCATATTCTGATAGAATGCTAGATGTCACGGGAGAGAATGTCATGTTATATGAGATGTTCCTGGACACACAGTCTTAAGTGATTTTTTTTTTTTTTGAGACAACACTCTCTTGCCCAGCTGGAGTGCAGTGGTGCAGTGAGATCTCACTGTAACCTGAAATTCCTGGATTCTAGCAATCCTTCTGCCCCCGCCTTCTGAGTAGCTAACGATCTGGGCATGTGCCATAATACCCGGCTTTTAAAAATTGTTTGTAGAGCTGGAGTCTTGCTGTGTTGCCTAAGCTAGTTTCGAACTCCTGGCCTCAAGCGATCTTCCTGCCTTAGCCTCCCAAAGTGCTGGGATTACATGTGTGAGCCTCCACACCCATCCTAGTCTTGAATTGTTTATTTTGTTATTTTTCATAATGAAAAACAAAGGATTGTTTGGGATCCATAGGTATCATATATTAGAAATTGCATATATAGAGTTAGATTGGAGGTTTGAGATTTATAGGCTTAAGACTTTTAACTTTTGGTCTGGCTTGGTGGCTCATGCCTGTAATCCCAGCACTTTGGGAGGCCAAGGCAGGCAAATCATGAGGTCAGGAGTTTGAGGCCAGCCTGGCCAACATGGTGAAACCCTGTCTCTACTAAAAATACAAAAAATTAGCTGGGCGTGGTGGCAGGTACCTGAAATCCCAGCTGTTCGGGAGGCTGAGGCAGGAGAATTGCTTGAACCTGGGAGGCAGAGGTTGCAGTGAGCCAAGATCATGCCATTGCACTCCAACCTGGGCAACAGTGCAAGACTCTCTCTCAAAAAAAAAAAAAAAAAAAAAGATTTTTAACTCTTCTTTTGTACAACACACAACTAACAGTCAACTTCTTTTTCCTGTCAACTAAGTGAAGGGCATTCCACTTTCCATTTCTTTGCAAAAGCTTACAAGTGTATCATATTTGGAAAGTAGAGTGGAGGTCATCCAAATTAACCTTGTGTAGTAACTTTATGCATATGCCTTGGCCCAGGACTTATAATTCAGTGACATGTTTTGGTACTTGATGGCCCTTTATACTTAGGAGTAGAAAAGGGATATTTTTTGCTGTGGGTCCAAGCCTGGAGGATTCTGCCATAATCCTTTTTACCCCGAAGTCTTCCATGTAGGTATTTCACTTTCAAGGGACTTTCTGAAGTAGTCGAGCAGTTATGGACCCTTTTGAAAATTTGACGAAAACCTCAAGCATTTTACCTAGCAAAGTATGTGTACACATTTACATATCTTTATATACAGCTTAAGAGGAATACATTTTTATTGACCTCTTGGAGACCATCCTTCTAGAACAGAATGGGTACTAGATTAAATATACATACTTAAAGTGAACCTCAGCTGTGGGAAAGTAACTTAATGAGGACCTACGGGATATCTGTAGCTACTTAGCCCAAATGATTTTGTATTAGGATGTTAATGCTTTGGCTCTGTAACAATTTGAACCTATAACTTTTCTAACTTCTTTTTACTCTCTAGTATATTTCTTTAGCTAATATTATTTTGAACCTTTGTTTTATTGATCATGTTTATTACGTTTTCAAAACCTTACTGTTTTGTATTGCATTTTTTTTAAAAAGCTTTTTGTTGTGAAGTATGGCAAACATACAAATATACAATTTAATAAATAATTTTTAGTGTAGCTATCAGTCAGGTCGAGAAATACAACATTGCCAGCTCTCCAGCAGTCTACTTAGATTTCCAGTGAAAACACCCTCCTTTTGGTAGAAGTAGCCATAATCTGACTTTTTTTTTTTTTTTTCCCCTGAGACGGAGTCTTGCTCTGTCGCCAGACTGGAGTGCAGTGGCGCAATCTCGGCTTACTGCAACCTCCGCCTCCTGGGTTCAAGCAGTTCTTCCGCATCAGCCTCCCGAGTAGCTGGGACCACAGGCACGTGCCACCATGCCCGGCTATTTTTTGTATTTTTAGTAGAGACGGAGTTTCACCATGTTGGCCAGGATGGTCTCGATCTCTTGACCTTGTGATCTGCCCGCTTCGGCCTCCCAAAGTGCTGGGATTACAGGCGTGAGCCACTGCGCCTGGCCTAATCTGACTTTTAAGATAATTATTTCCTTCTTGTTCTTTATAATTTTAGCATCTATATAATCACCTTTAAAATACCTTAATCTTTTAGAAAGTCTTGTATATTGGCATTTATTGTATATGTTTTTGTTTTGCTGTCTCTCAAAATTATGCTTCTGTGTATCTTTCATGTTGCTGTAGATAGTTGTAGTTCATCTGCTTTCGTTGTTGTATCATTTTTCCATTATATGAGTATACCACAGTTTTTCTATTGGCTATACTTCGATCAGGATTATCATGATACATGCCAGGAGAACTTTTGATTCTGTAATTTATATTTTGCCTTTAGATCAATTCTCTCTTTAATTAGTAAGTCAAACATTAGTAAATTTGTTACACATAAATAATTTGAAAATTCAAATAAGAGTTTGAAATCAATAATCAAGCTTTGTTATAATCTCTGATTTTACTTTCAAGAACTCTTAAGTCTATAGTATAGTGTTTTTCTAAATATTTCATATATATTGTATTCCTGGCCATCAGAAAAGTGAGTTAAGCAAATGCAGCAAATATTTGAACATTACTATATTCCAGGTACTATTATAGGTGCTAAAGGCTTGTAGCATTTTAGATGTATAGTTAATTTATTCTGTATATATTGTCAGAATAAAGATCTATGTTTTTGTTTTTAAAACATCGTAGTACAGGAAGCTATGAAATGAACAGTTTAACTTCCTGGGGTTCCCGCCTCCCCCTGTATCCAGTGCTTATTTTTTGACTGTTCTTTCTAGAAAAAAAGATAATAATGTTACATATCTATATCCCTAAAATATTACACAGTAGAATCTTCATATACACCTTTTATATTTTCATTTTCTTTCTTTTTTTTTTTTTTTTTTTTTTTTTTTTGAGACAATCTTGCTCTGTCACCAGGCACCATGGTAGAGTGCAGTGGCATGATCTTGGCTCACTGCAACCTCCGCTTCCCGGGTTCAAGCAATTCTCCTGCCTCAGCCTCCTGAGTAGCTGGGACTACAGGTGCGCACCACCACGCCCAGCTAATTTTTTTTTGTATTTTTTAGTAGAGAGGGGGTTTCACCATGTTGGCCAGGATGGTTTCGATCTCTTGACCTCGTGATCTGCCTGCCTCAGCCTCCCGAAGTGCTGGGATTACAGACGTGAGCCACTGCACCCAGCCTATATTTTCTTTTTACTTAATAATATATCTTGATTTCGAGGACAGTTAGCATTTTTTAATTAGGGAATCGCCAGAAGCTTAAAATAGAAGTAGTGCATGATACTCTTCTAGATAACTTCACCCGCCAGTTTTTTATTATAGAGGCAAGGATGATGAGAAATACTATACTTATTAGAAATCTAAGATTTATTTATAGGGCATGACAAAATTTACCTATGGAAAATCATAACTTCAATTTGCTCTATATCTGTATTATTTTCTTAGGCACTGTTGGAGACCATGTTTGGTGTAAAAGTGATCATAACTGGGGATGCATTTGTTCCTGGAGAAAGAAGCGTCATTATCATGAACCATCGGACAAGAATGGACTGGATGTTCCTGTGGAATTGTCTGATGAGATATAGCTACCTCAGATTGGAGAAAATTTGTCTCAAAGCCAGTCTCAAAAGTGTTCCTGGATTTGGTAGGTTATTCATACATTATTTTAAGTGGCTCGTTCATTTTATATGTAATGCACCCACTGTAAAACTGACTTAAGCATTAAAGCGATTCTATTTTTATCCTCATTGGGCTAAAAAACAATCTCAGGTTCTTTTGTCTTTAGAGGATCTGCTATGGCAGATGACTTTATTTTAATCTCTTTTTTGAAAGTATTATTCTGAAAGAGAAATAAACTGTTCTCAAGGAAATGGATATATAGTATCTGAGGATCACCAAATTGAAGGATATAAATTAATAGTTCAGTAACTTTTTATTGCATGTAGTACTTGTGATTTAGGCCAGAAACTGGCCTGTGCCGATAAAGTACTTGACATTGACTAATTCATTGATAGTTATGTAGTAAATATTAATTGAATACCTAGGTTCCAAGCATTATACTAGGTGTTGATACTTTCTGAACTTCCCCAATCTATAAATTTTTTTTAAAAAAGTCTTTTTATTGTGCTTGTATAATATAATATTAAAGTTCCTGGAAATGTTTATTTTAAATGGCTAGGAATACAACATGTTCATTGTGTGTTTGAGACGTAGCGATATTTCAGCATTGCCTGTTAAAAATAAATGGTCTCCTTTCTCAACTTGCTACTTAATGTTAAATAAGGGAGGGGAACAAATTATAAATATATTCAAACCAGTTATTCACATGGGTATATGAAGTACCCGCTGTATACTCCTGATAGCCTCATTAATTACATTTATACTTCTGTGGTTTACCTAGGTAACATTTCTTACTTACTTATTTAACCTCTTAAACCCTGTGTCTGTTAGTGTACTGACATGGTTTATGATTTGTGATGGCAATGTTCAGGCCCTCACATGATAGGCCAGTAAGGGTAGACACTAGTAAGGGTGTTTGTGGTTGATTTACTGTTTGTGTTTTAATTGCCTTTGTACTTACAGTTTTGTCTTTCTCTTTGCTACTTTTCCAATATAGTGCTCTCAGATTTCTTACATGGCAGCTGGCTTTCCCTAGAGAACACTCTCACTTGAGAACCAGCAAGAAGCTACAAGGCATTTTATGACCTAGCCTTAGAATTCAAATAGCATCACTCCTACTATATGGTATTGGTAGAAGCAGTTACCATCCTCAAAGATTCTAAGGGAGGGAGCATAGACCTCACAGACTGAAGATGTGTCATAGATCTCAGTATTTAAAAAACTGCCAGAGGACTGATAAATAAAAAAGGCACATATTACCTACCAATAGCAAGATTGATTCTACATGAAATATACTAACAGGATATTAAGAATAACATTATGCCAGTGACTTTAAAAGTATCTGAGATTTGAAAAGTACAGAAAAATGGAACTGACAAAATCTGACATTAACAGAAAATCAAAAAGCCACATTCAGTCTCTATTGTGTGTCTAATACAGATTGAATCCATAATTAAAAGTCTTCTTACAAAGGTTTTTGTAGGACAGTGGCAACTCTGTATTTTTCTTCACCTTTATTTTTAAAAAATTATGAAATCAAGGAGAGGAAAGAAAACCATGTATCACCCATCTCTGTAGTATGAGAAGACAAATGCCATAAACTTTCATTTGATTTATGAAGAGAAGTAAATTCCAAAACATTTCCTTCTGCCCTCCCCATCTTCATGAATTGAAGAGTACTAAGAGTGGGGAGAAGAAGATTGAGAGTAGAATGATATGCACCTGGGGCTTGCTGGCAACTCTGTCCCTTCTGGTGGCATTGTGTGCATGCATGTGTTCACCCACCAGGGCCAAAAGACTTGACTTCCCAGTGTCCCTGCCTCCTGTAAAGCCACACTACAGCATCCACAAACTGCTGCAGCCTAGGGTAGTGAGGCACTCACAGACACCACTGATGTTGACGAAAGCTGAAGAAATCATATGGAGTCTATATTACTGTTCTTACACGGAACCAAAGTCAAAGGACTCTACCCAGCTGACACTATATGACATATCTATAGGAAAAAGTTTTTCACTATAAAAGCTATATCATAAAATTGGAAATTGTGACTGTTCCATTGTATGCACAGATACCAGTGTAGGGACACAGGAAACGTGAAAAAGCAAGGAAACTTGATACCTCTGAAGTTACACACAAATTTTTCAGTTAATGGACCCCAAAGTAAAGGAAACATGTCAAATGCCTGAAAAGGAATTCAAAATAAAGATCTTAAAGAAACTCAGCAAAATACAGGAGAACACAGATAAAGGATTCAAACACAATCAGGAAATAAATCATAATCTGAATGAGAAATTCAGGAAAATGGTAGATATTGTAAAACAGAACCAAATAGGAATCTTGAAACGAAAAATTCAGTAAATGAAATAAAATCAAGAGCTTCAACAATAAACTAGATCAAGCAGAAGAAAGAATTTCTGAACCTGAAAACTTGTGTTTTCAGATAACCCAGTCAGATCAAAAGAAAGAATGAAGAAAGCTTACAGAACATGTGGAACACCATTAAGTCATCAATTTTTGCATTATGGGAATTGGAGAAGAGGTTAAAAAAAGGCATTGTAACCTACTTAATGAAATAATAGCTGAAACCTTTCCAAGTCTTGGGAGTGATAAGGACATCCAGATACAGGAAGCCCAGTGATCTTCATTCAGATAGGTTTAAACTGAAAAGGCCTTCTCCAAGGCACTTCATGGTCGAACTTTCAAAAGTCAAAGAGAGAATTCTATAAACAACTAGAGAAAGGTGCAAAGTCACATAAAAGGGAATCCTCATCAGTCTAATGGTAGATTTCTTAGCAGAAGCTTTATAGGCCAGGAGAGAATGGGATGATATATTCAACATGCTGAAATAAAAGACTGCCAGCCAAGGATACTATAACTGGGAATGCTATTCTTTAGAAATAAAGGAGAAATAGTCTTTCCCAGACAAGCAAAAATGAGAATTCATCACTAGACTGGCCCTAAAAGAAATGATTAATTACTTCTGCATCTGGAACCAAAAAAACATATCTAACCGTCATGAAAACATGCAGATAAAACACTGGTAGAACAGATATATCGATGAAAAAGAGAAGGAACTCTAACACTACAGAAAATCACCAAATTACATAAACAATAAGGAAGAAAGGTACAAAGGATATACAAAATAACCAGAAATCAATTTAAAAGTAGCGGGGATAAGTCCTCACCTGTAACAACCTTGAATGTAAAGTGTTTAAATTCCTCAATTAAAAAATATAGACTGGCTGAATGAATTAAAAAAAAAAGACAAAACAGGACCCAACTATATTCAGTTTACAAGAAACTAACTTCACCTGTGAAGATACACATAGACTTAAAATGAAGGAATAGAGAAATTTCATGCACATGGAAACCAGACATGAGCAGGAGTAGGTATAGTGCATCAGATAAAATAGATTTCCAGTCAAAAAAAAAAAAAACCCGCAACATAAAAAATGACCAAGGAGGCAACTATTAATATATAATGATAAAGGGATCAATTCAGCAAGAGGATATAACAGTTATAAATATATAAACACCAAACACCAGAGCACCCGGATATATAAAGCAAATACTATTAGATCTAAAGGGAGAGTCAGACCCCAATATAGTAATTGTTGGGGACTTCACCCCACTCTCAGCAACATGTAGATGATCTAGGCTGAAAATCAATCAAGACATACTAGATTTAAACTGCACTGTAGACCAAGTGGACCTAATGGATATTTAAATAACATTTTATTTAACAGCCACAGAATATACATTATTTTCATCAGTTCATGGAACATTCTCCAGGACAGATTGTGTGTTGGGCCACAAAATAAGTCTCAGCAAATTTAAAAAAATTGAAATTATGTTAAATATCCTGTCAGACCACAATGGAATAAAGTTAGAGATTAATAACAAGAGGACATTTGGAAACTGTACCAATATTTGGAAATTAAACATGCTTCTGAATGACAATGGGTCAATGAAGAAATTAAGAAGGAAATAAAATTTTTGAAGCAAATGAAAATAGAAACAAAACATACCAAAATGTGTAGGATACAGCAAAAGCAGTAGTAAGAGTGCAGCATATAGCAATAAACGCCTACATCAAAAAGGTAAAAATATTTCAAATAAATAACCTAATTCACCTCTATAAACTACGAAAGCAAGAGCAAACCAAGCTGAAAATTAGTTATAAGGAAAGATATAAGAAAGATCAGAGCAAAACTAAACAAAATAGAGACTAAAAAATACAAAAGGTCAGTGAAATGGAATGTTGATTTTTTTGGAAAGATAAATAATAAAACTGATAAACCATTAGCTAGACTAACAGAGAAGATGAAAAAAACAAATAGGTCAGGTGTGGTAGCTCATGCCTATAATCCCAGCACTTTGGGAGGCCAAGACAGGCGGATCACCTTAGGTCAGAAGTCCTAGACCAGCCTGGCCAAGATGGTGAAACCCCATCTCTACTAAAATACAAAAACTAGCCAGGCGTGGTGGCGGGCACCTGTAATCCCAGCTCCTTGGGAGGCTGAGGCGGGAGGATTGCTTGAACCCAGGAGGTGGAGGTTGCAGTGAGCTGAGATTGTGCCACTGCACTGCAGCCTGGGTGACAGAGCCAGACTCCATCTCAAAAAACAAATTAGTAAATAAAAAATTAGAAGTGTAATATGAGATACTACAACTGATACCACAGAAATACAAAGGACCATTAGAGGATATTATGAATTACTATATGCCAGCCAAGTGGAAAACATAGCAGAAATTGATAAATTCCTGAACATATAACTATCAAGATTGAAATAGGGAAAAATAGAAAACCCAAACAGACCAATAACAAGTGATGAGATTAAATTAATAATTTAAAAAATCTCCCAGCAAAGAAAAGCCCAGGACCAGATGGCTTCACTACTGAATTCTACCATCCGTAATCTTAAACTGCTAGGCTTAAGTGGTCCTTCCACCTCACTCTCCTGAGTAGCTAAAACTATTAATACAAGCTTGCACAATGATGGCTGGCTAATGTTTTTTTAAATAAAACTTTAGAGCCAAGCGTGTTTATTTAGGATCTAGACACCATTAAATGTTCTCTTTTAATGTCATACATACTGCTTAACAGGCTTAGCTGGTCTACATTCAGTTTATTTAAGAACATGTATTATAAGACTATATAAACAAAAACCTTAGGTTACCATGTATGGAGCATGCTAAAGTAAACTGTCCACTAATCATTTTGAGGAATCTTTTTTAGATAAATGTTTTTTACCCCTTAATCATGGTCCATCTTAAATTAGATGTCAAAAAAAATTTGAGTCATTCAATTTGGTTATAATTTCAGGAGAAGGAAAAGGTAAAAGAATCTCTAATATTATGTGATGTGTGCAGAATACTGTGTAAGGGACTTTATATACATTATCTTATTTAAAGGTCACAACTGCATATCATAACATAATCCACTTAAAGAAAATGGAGTTTAAGAATGTTAAGTAATTTGCTTTCTTACACATAGAACTGTGGGGTGGCAATAAATTATGAAACCAGGTCTGTTTAGTTCTACAGTCAAGGCATAAAAAATATTTAATTTTAAATAAAATGTTCAATTACTTAACTTTTATGTATTATAACTAACAGGTACATTATACAGAATCAAAGCTACAAAGAGTTGTATACAGAAAATAAATTTTTTTCCCATCCTGGCTCTGTAGTCACTGGATTTCCTCGAAACAGTTGTTACCAATTGTCTTCAGAGACATTCCATGCATATACAAGCAGATTATTTTGTTACACTCAATTTTTTAAATTGAAATGGGTGTCACAAAATATATACACTGTTCTTCATATTTTATTTTTTAAAAAGTATTTAGCAATATATGTTGGAAATTATTCTCTGTCAGTGTATCCATTGCTGCGTTATTTTTAGTATTTAAGGATACATGATATTTTTAACCCATCCACTGTTTAAATTTTTGCACTCTTCAGCACTTACTAATAATGTTGCAGTGATTTACTTTGTCTATGCAGTATTTCACATCAAACTGAATTTATCAGTAAGAATTGAAACCTGGATCATAGTATGAGAGTTACTGTCCATATCCATCTATAGGAATTGAATCAATTTCTATTTCAGACAACAATATATATGCTGTTTCATTATACTCTCAACAACATGGTGCTATGAAATATCTGGGTCTTTGTCAAACTTATAGTTAGATAAAGAAGATATTTCATTGTAGGTTTATATTCAATTTTAAAGATGGTGAAACTAGACATTTTTCTATTGGAATGTTAGTCTTTATCCTGTTGGGTTTATACAAATTCTAAGTAGAAATATTGACATTTTGTCTTTGGTGAGTTGCTTATATTTTCTCTGTCTTTTGTCCTTTCTCTTTGGTTAGGTTATTTTTTTTTCTAGTGGAAATACTGTTTTTATTCAGTCGAACTAATTAATCTTTTATGTCATCTGGATTTTACAGTCAACTTAGCTTTCCCATCATGCTTTTATGGTTTCATTTGTCATGCTTATTCTGGTCTAAGCTAGGAGAGCTGGGCATGGTAATTATAGTGTTTTGGTTGGCCTAGGTAGGAGGATCACTTGAGCCCAGGAGTTTAAGGCTTCATTGAGCTATGATTGTACCACTGCACTCCAGCCTGGGTGACAGAGTGAGACACCATCTCTTCAAAAAGCAAAAAAAAAAAAAAAAAAAATTGCTAGGAGAAAGGGACTTCTTGTTTATCCCCCCAGATAGCTACTCAGCCCAGTACTCGTTTCTGAATAATCTTTTCTTGACTAGTTTGAAATGTCACATTTTATCAGGTTTTATTTTATTCTGAATTTTCATTTGCTATAGGTTTTATTTCCAGACTTTTTGTTCTCTTCTGTTGATCTAATTATGCATGAGTACCAAGCTGTTTTATTTACCAAACCTTTATATTATTTTTAATGTATTACCTACATTCCATAAGATTAACCAGTTTTAAATTGCTTACCATCATGTAACTCACAACAGTCAGGTTGTATCCTTGTACCCTTTTGCACCCAAACCCTTGGATAATATGGGAAATGTATGTTCAACTTTATAACTTCCATACAATTTTTCTCCTTTTACATTTTTACCAATAATGTAAGAGAGGGTTCCAGGTGTCCCATATCCTTGTCAGCATTAGATATTTTTAGTCTTTCTGACTTCAGCTATTTTTGTGGCTTTGTTGTGGTAACTTACTGTGATTTTAATTTTCATTTCTCCTAAGACTAGGGATTTTGAGCCTCTTTTTGTGTGCTCATTGACCATTCATTCATAAAGCTTTTTTTGTGACATTTCTAGTCATATCTTTTCTCCTTTATTTATGGGTTGTTTCTTCTCTAACTATTGCTCTATAAGAGTTCTTCAAAAATTCTGGATATAGGCTCTTCATAGATATGATTTTTGCAGTTGTTGTTGTTTTCTTTTTTTACCCCAGACTGTGGTTTGCCTTTCTACTTTTTTTAAACCTGTCTTTCAAAGAGCAAACTTTATTTTCAAGAGGTGTTTTTAATCAGTTTCTTATTGTTTGTTCTTTCTTTGTCTAACCTTGTGTCACAAATATTTTCCCCTGCCAGAAGTTTAATGATCTTCTTAACTTTATGTATGATCCATTTTGATTCAGTTTTTATTGTGAGGTAGGGTCAAGGTTTACTTTTTTCCTGTACAGCTTTCCAGTTTTTTAGCAGCTTTTATTGAAACGTCTACCCACTATCCACTAAACTAACTTAACACCTTTTTTGAAAATTAGTTGTCCGGTAAGTGTTATTTCATCCATATCACATTGTCACTGTACTGTAATTTTATAGCAAGAATTGAAATCAACTGTTCTTTTAAAATTTTTTCAACTATTTATTTTTCCTCTCCATTAAAATTTTAAAATAAGCTTGCTAATTTTTTCAAAAAGTCCTGTTAAGATTTTCATTGTGATTGTGTTCAATCTAATTTCCCTTTGCAGTACTTATAGTTTTTCATGTAAATGTCTTTCACAACTTGCATTTGATTTGTTTCTAAGTATTTTTGATTGATGCTATTTTGGAGTAGTTTTAAATTTTTACTTGCTGCCAGTTTATAGAAAGGTAGTTGATTTTTGTATCTTGCAACTTTTCTAAATTCAACTATTCTACATGCTTTGTGGGTTCCTTAGGGTTTCTACATACATAATCAAATTGCTTGTATGTAAATATAATTTTAATTTTCAACTTGTATGCCTTTTTTTCTTTTGCCTTATTGCAGTGGCTATTTTTTTAGTCTAATGTTAAGTAGAAGTGTTGAGAGCAGACATTCTTGCCGTGTTCCTGATCTTAAGATAGAAAGCCTTGAGCCTTTCACTGTAGTGTGTGATGCTAAATGTAGATTTTTCATTGATGCTTTTAATTAGGTTGAGGAGTTCCCTTTCTATTATTGATTTGCTGTGACTTTTATCATAAAACGGTGTCAAATTTGGTTTTAATGCTTTTGCTGTACCTATGAAAATGATAATATGAATTTTCTCTCTTATTCTATTAACATGTTAAATTGCATTGGTTAATCTCTAATGGTAAACTAACCTTACATTTATAGGATTATCTTCACTTAAGATTTTTTATATATTTTGGTTTCAATATGCTAATAGCTTTCAAGAGTTTTTATATATATATTTATTAGGGATTTTTTCTTGTGAGATATTTATCTGTTTGTGGCCTCATAAAATGAGATGGTCAGTGTTCTCTCCTTACATGTTTTCTTTTAAGAGTTTGTATAGGACTGATGTTATTTCCTCATTAAATGATGAAAGGAATTCACCAGTGAAGCCGCTTAATCATGGAGTTTTCTTTAGTGGGTATGTTTTTAATTAGAAACTCAATTTTTTGAGTTGATATAGAATTCTTTAGTTCTTCTGTTTCCTTTTTTTTTTTTTGAGATGCAGTCTCGCACTGTCACCCAGGCTGTAGTGCAGTGGCGCAATCTTGGCTCACTGCAGTCTCCGCCTCCTGGGTTCAAGCAGTTCTCCTGCCTCAACAGAAATTGTGTTATCAAACTAAGTGTCAAACTAAGGCATCAAATGGTTCATAGTATTTTGTTAATCTTTTAATGCTTAAAGAGTCTGTAGTTACATTCCTTCTTTTATTTCTCACTTTTCTTGTTCCATCTGGCTGGAGTTTTGTCAGTTTTATTGATTTGCCCCTCTCCCTGTAAAAGAATCAGCTTTTGGTTTCATTGCTTTCTTCCCCTCCCCTCATCATTCTGTGGTTTTAGTTTTACTTATTTCTTATCTTTATTATTTCCTAACTTTTATGTTCTTTGGGCTTAATTTGCTTTTTTTTTATTTTTTAGTTTTTTAATGTAGAAGCTTAAGTCATTGATCTAAGATCATTTTTCTTTCTTTTTTTTTTTTTTTTTTTTTTTTTTTGAGACAGAGTTACTCTGTTGCCAGGCTCCAGGCTGGAGTGCAGTGGCACAATCTTGGCTCACTGCAACCTCCGCCTCCCGGGTTCAAGCAATTCTCTTGCCTCAGCCTCCCAAGTAGCTGGGACTACAGGTGCACGCCACCACGCCCAACTAATTTTTGTATTTTTAGTAGAGACGGGGTTTCACCGTGTTGGCCAGGATGGTCTTGATCTCTTGACCTCGTGATCTGCCCGCCTCGGCCTCCCAAAGTGCTGGGATTACAGGCTTCAGCCACCACGCCCGGCTGATCATTTTTCTTTTTAAACACAGGTGTTCAGGACTGTACATTTTCTTTCAGCACTGCTCTAGTTGTGTGTTTTGGCCACATGTTTTTCTGTGGACTGCCTTTAGCGAAAGGCTGAAAGTTTCGGAGAAGGGAACATACTCTTAGAGCTTTCCATCTCTCTTCCTGCAAGTGAGCATGAGCTTGCACCAGTCTGTCTGCTTCTGCTCCCTCTGTACTACCTTCTCATGATTACCTTTATCTTATGTCCAGATTTTTAATTGTTTTCTACAGGGATGATTTGACCAATAGGGTCTTAACTCCATCATGCTAGAAAATGGAAATTGCTTAAGGACTTTTTTTAACTATTAAGAAAATGATTCCTGAAGCATAGAATTTTAGAGTTGGTATAGAATTTAGATATTACTTAGTTGCTATGCAATACAGGAATCATCTCTGACTCATTCTTTCTTCAATTAGTTACCAAATCCTAGTTTTTCTCAAAATATAAAAATATTCTGTTTCCGGTTATGCTATTAGTAGCTTCCAGGTTGCAGCTGAGATCCTGATCCTTTGGTCCTTTGGATCTTCCTTCTCTTCCTTCAGACCCACCCTTAAATACCCAGTAGGGCTAGAGTCCTTCTCAACTTCCCCTCTGTGTGTTACTTCTGTCAGCTTTGAATACCTGATGTGTGTCCTGTGCTTAAGGGATTATTCTTGTTTATCCTGAGGCCCACTTTGGATATTGGTTTATGAAGGTGGATAACACCCTCCTACCCCTTACAGAAATCTGTATTAGACTTAGGGTCCATTATCTCTTTCCTTGACCACCAAGTGTTTATTTCTCCTACTCTGTACTGGCATAGTCATTTTTATCATTGCAAACCTGGCCTTCTGCAAGACGAGGAAAATTCATCTTGAGCACCTATTTAAATATTTCATTCTTAACTTTTACATTCGTTTGTTTTCTTTTCCTTCCTGAGTTATAAGCTACTTATAGAGTATCTTACACATTGTAGGCTCTTAACTATTTGTAAGCTTGATAGAATTTCATGAAAATGCAGACTACTAACAGGAACAGATTTTGGATTGGAGAAAAAAGACGTTAGAGCCTCGAAAGCAAACAAATACAGAGTAAGCAAGGCATAAGTGTAAGCAGCAAACAAAACAGCATGCTTGCAAATGAGAGTTAAAGAGGGAATTAAAGTTGGAAAAATGATAGAGAAAAGAATAGATGCATTGTAATGGTCAACTATATACTGTTTCGGACTATACCAGTTTTAGTTTGTTGACAATTTGGTGTAATTTTAGGGAGTATTTAAGATTGCTAGTTACATTTCTTTTTTCAAAAAAGTGTTTGCTTACCAGATGTTTAGAATATAATTATCTGCTCTATTTAATTCATGTACAAATGACTAGAGGAAAACACTGTATCTGTAATGCCAGGTTGAGAAATGGATGAGAGTTTAGAATTAGGAAGTTCTTTTCTTAAAGTAAAAGCAACAGACTTATGTAACAGGGTAGGAAATAAATAATTATGAGTATCTAGATTTCAGGTCAAGTTATAAAGAGTTTTGTTAAATTACTTAAACTGTTTAGAATTTACTAAGATATATACAGAATAGATTTTAAGAAAAACATTTTGTAGAGTTCAGCTGTCTCTGATGGTTGTGCAAATGTAGATTTTTACTTTTAGCCAATTTTATTACCACATAATAACCAGTGAAATATTAAACTTA
Source organism: Cacajao melanocephalus (assembly GCA_963573385.1). Classification (NCBI taxonomy): domain Eukaryota; kingdom Metazoa; phylum Chordata; class Mammalia; order Primates; family Pitheciidae; genus Cacajao; species Cacajao melanocephalus. The sequence goes on from CAUYLG010049072.1 coordinate 73,294, forward strand.
AAACTGTCATAAAAAGTCCATTTGCCTAGTGATTCTTTGCCAGGAAATGCATGTAACAATTGTATGTACCCAGCTCTTGGCTTCTTGGTTTCTCTGGATCATGAATCACTCTAGAGTGAGAAAAGAGTTTGAGGCTTTTAGAAAGCTTGAAAAGGAGAGTCATATTAAAGAGAGAGTGATTAAAACCTGGCCAAGTCATGGATTAAGCCAGAAATTTTCCTGATATGACCTCATGATTTCAAATTAAATCGTTACATAATTCTGGAATTCTAAAACATTACATTCTGTAAAGAAGTACAGTGGTGAAAACTAGGAAAGTCACACACTGTGATATATCTAGATTATACAGACAGCATGGCCTCTGATGAATGCTTTCATCCATTCTCAGTTTTACAAGACATACGAAGACTGTTACTGGATGTGTAGAAGTTCCTGTAGTGGTCTGCTTTCACAGGATAGTAGAAACTGTATAGTTCAGCCTCCTAGAATATAAACTGCCAAAATATTAAATAATTTTTTAGTCAAATCTGAAGAAATGACTAGAGTTTTTACATGCAGTTGGTATTTTTACATATGCATTTTTCTTTTTAAAGACCATGTATAAAAGCAACTCAGTTACAATGTGTTGTTTACCTTTTTAGTATACTATAGGAACATGATTATAATGCATGATGCTGCTAACATGAAAGTGGGTCAATACAGGGATATGTGGATTGGAAAGTTACATTTTATGTGGTCAGATTTTCAGTTTGATCTGTAGTTTATTGATGAATTTGAAACATTACTATAAATTTGTGTAAATATGCCATTGCTAACACAGTTTCAGGAATTACTAAATGTATTGAAGTCACCTTAATTTTTTTTACTGTCACATGTTAAACACAAAGAGTAGATGTCTTTCTGTTTGACGCATTTAAAATTTATAATGCCTAACTTTACCTCCTGTGACAAGGAAAACTCCCCTTCTTACCCAGCTTCCTCCTACTTAAAATGGACATTCACTAAAATGAGAACAAAGTCATGAATATTTTTGACTCTCTCCAGTTTGGTGAGTTCGTTTTTTTAATTCAACACAATTTAATGCTGCCCTCCTGCTCATAACCATAAGAATAAGATGAATAGATTTATCTTATTGGTGATTTTGTGCCAGGAAATGCACATGCCAGTTGTACATGACCAAACTAGAAGACTCCCCACAGGACTCCGTAACACTCCACTCCTGCCAGTTTCTTTAGTACAATCATAGGCATCAGTTTTGTTACCTACGTTAGGTAAAGGTGCCTTATTACCCAAAAGTAGCAATAGCTTGAGCCTTCCTGGAATGAATCTCCACAGCTAGTGTGTTTGAAGCTCCATCTGTGATTCTTTCTTCAAAGGGGGCTTCTATTCAAGGATTCTTGGCTACTTATTAATTATGCTATAGCTTTTACTGTCACAGCAAACTTTCTTGTGCTCTGGCCTTCTTTATTGCATTGTTTACTTTATGGTATCCTATTAACTCATCATGTAAAGCTTCACAGCAGCCTTCTTCCCCTGTGTTATTCCATGTATTACTTAACAACTAAAGGCCAGAAGTAGTATTTTACTAATCTTAACAGTGAACCACTGTGATGCACACATCCTATGACAGAGAATGAAAATCCCTGATACTGGCTTTTTCAGCCTCATGTCAACAGGGATCGTTGTTTGAGCCAGTTGAACCAAAGGGGCTTATGGGAGAGTCTGCTGGAGTCTCTGGGAAAGGTAGTCCTCCTTAATAAGGTGAATGAAGTCGATGAAGGGTCTGTGCCTCTCCTTTTCTTTGCCTGTGGACAGAACTGTGAGCACATGAGGCTTGGAACTTCTGCAAGCATTCCCTCTAAGAGGGGGAGGTTCTCAGACATCACAGGAATGGCAGAGTAGAATGGGAGATCCTGGCTCCTGAACCGGCATTGGGGCCAGACTTTATTTTATGTAAGAAGCATAAACCGAAATTGTTTATGTGACTTTTAGATTGGTATTCTGTTATTTATAGCCAAAAGTATCCTGATGTAACTTGCTTTCCCCGTTTCAGCAAGCCATAAGAAATGTATCTATTGTTTGATTCATACATCCAGTAAATTTTAATTAAATGCTTGTCATGCATGAAAATTTTTATGAAAACCATCAAATAAAGTAGAATATGTTAGACGTATTTTAGTTCTGTTGCCTGGAAGACACACATACATCTCTGCTTATTTTTAGATATATAACAAATTATTTCATTTTAGCAATACTACTGGTATTTGAAATACAAGTTTTGGTAATTGTCGATTTCGTAGTTTTGGTTGCCAGTGTTGCTTAGCCGAGATGAGTTTTGATGCATGGTCGCGGGGGTGGTGAGTAGCGGGGATATACTTTTGTTGACGAAAAGAGTCAAACACTGTAAAATATTTGAAGAGATTTATTCTTAGTCAAATATGAGTAACAATGGCCCATGGCATAGCCCTCAAGAAGTCCTGAGAACATGTACCCAAAGTGGTCGTGGTACAGCTTGGCTTTATGTATTTTAGGGAGGCTGGGACATCAATCAAATACATTTAAGGAATACATTGGTTGGGTTCAGAAAGCCTGGACAACTTAAAACAGTGGCTTCTAGGCTATAGGTAAATTTAAACATTGACTGGATTACAGTTGTTTGAGTTTATGTGAAGACCTGGGATTAATGGGAAGGATTGTTTAGGTTAAGGTAAAGGATTGCAGAGACCAAGTTTTATTGTGCAGAGGAATCTCTCAGATAGCAGCCTTCAGAGAGAGAGAGCAAGTTGTAAAAATGTTTCTCACCAGACCTAAAAGGGTACCTGGCTTTAGTTGATTATCTCCTGGATCTGGAAAGAAAGGAAGGAAAACAAAGGGGAAAGGGGATTCTCTGTAGAATATGTATTTTTCCCACAAGAGACTTTGCAGGGCAATTTCAAAGTATGGCAAGGTAATATATTTTGGAGTAAAACTTTTTGATTTTTTCTCTTATGCCTGAGTAAGACTGGAAAGTAAGTCACAATATACAGGGTTAAACAAAACTCATCTGATGGGAATTTATGGTTTGTAGGGCATGACTCCCTAGATCCCTTAGAAAGGAATTTGGGCAAGATAAAAAATCAGAGCTTAGTCTCACTTTCTTCCATTGAGAATAAAAGAAAGGTTCAATTCAGGTAAATTATCTGCCAGGCAGTTTACCAGGATTACCCTTCTTTCTGGAATTACATTGATAACTAATTTTTTAGGATGGCATTGAAATCTAAATAACTTAAATGAAACTTTTGTTTTGAATGTGTTAGCTGACTTCTGAACAGAGCTCAAGCCCTGAGCTGTGTGAAGTTGACAGTTTCTTTGGCCAGGAGAAATGGCTCTGAGCTTTAAGGTTATCTAATCAATCACTTACTGACATTATTGCAATTGTTTACCTAAATTGGATATCCTGTTGATGTGTACTATTTCTAATACCTAAGCAAATTTACATTGCATTAGGCTGCTAGATATCCGGAATGCGAGCTAGGAAGTGTATTTCACCTCTAGTACTTTTAGTACCCTCAGGTCTACTGAAAATTGAGAAATTCCTTTGCTTAAAGTGATAATTACATTCTAAAATTATCTAAAAGATATGCTTTTATAATAGGGTAACTTCAGTAGAAAACAGTATAGAATTTAGAGGGAGCTTTAGGGTTTTTAATCTGCTCTGTATTTGGTGGAAAAGCACAAATGAAATAAATCATGTAATAGTTTTGAACCAACTTCAAAATGGCACTTTGCAATAATAATGGAAAAGATATGCAAGATGAACCCACTGTATCTCATAGTTGGTAACTTTAATAGACAATTTGGCTCCAGTGCCTTCAGTTGTTATTTGTCTTGTGGCTAAGTATTTGTATTTGTGCAGATATTTTAAAAGAGAAAGGCAACATCGTAAGACCTGGGGGCAAAATGAATTAGCTGTTGTATTTATTATATATGTCATTTTAAAAAAACGTGGCCTTTCTCCATTTATTTCTTATAACAAATCTTACAGAAAATATTTTCCTTATGCTTAAAGTCAGATGTTTCTGAGTGTTACACTATTGTGTAATGAATACCAGGCAGGGACATATTATGTAGCCAAGAATTTAAAATGTTCTTTCACAATGAAAATAGTGTCAAAACTGTATCTTTAGAAATGTTGTTGCTGATAATCTTCAATTATTACAACCAAGTAATATGGTATAGTAAACGAGTTCCAAGTAAGATTATTTAGGTCTTGATTTCAGAATGGAAAATGGCCATTATTTGTGTATTTTTTAGTCAAGCAGAAGTTTGCATCAACAGATAGGTGTTCTAAAGTAAACTTTTTATATGGAATCGTTTTAGATTTATTGAAAATTTGCAAAAACAGTACAGAGAATTTTCCTATCTTTTTCACCCAGCTTGTTAACATCTTATGTGGTATATCTGTCAAAACAAGAGGTTAGTTTTGGTACAGTACTATTAACAATGGACTTCATTCAGATTTCACCAGTTTTTCCATTAACGTCCTTTTGTAGTTCTAGGATCCAACTGAGAATACCACCTTGGTTTTAGTCATTATATCTGCTGTCTTCCTTCGTTTTGTGATAGTCTTTTCTTGCTTTTCGTGGTGGCTTTGAAAAGTAATGGTTGTACATTTTGTAGAATGTTCCTCAGTTTGGGTTTGTCTGATGTTTTCTCATGATTAAACTGGAGCTGTAGGCTTGGGGGAAGAATATTGCAGAGGTGAAGTGCCCTTCTCATATCAGAGAGGTTCATGTTATCAACATGACTTATCACTGGTGATGCTAATCTTAATCACTTGATTAAGGTGATATCTGTCAAGTTTCTCCACTGCAAAGTTACTGTTTTCCCCTTTACATGCTGTATTCACTAAGCACAGCCCACACTCAAAGGCTGGCTGCTGGGGGAAAGGAATGAAGCTCCACCTCCTAGAGTGCAGAGTATTTATGTATGTTATTCATACTTCTGTGGAAAAAATTTGTCCCTACTCCCCATTTATTTAATTAGTGATTTAATTATATCAATATGGGCTCATCCATATTTATTTTATTCTTTAGATTGTAATCCGGTACTGTCATTATTTTGCCACTGAAAGTAATGGCCAGCTTTGGCCATTAGTTGTTTTCTTTTTTTGAGACAGGGTCTTGCTCTGTCATCCAGGCTGGTATGCAGTGGTGCATTCACAGCTCACTGCATTCTTGACCTCCTCGGCTCAAGCAGTCCTTCTGCCTCAGCCACCTGAATAGCTGGGACTACAGGTACGTGCCATCATGCCTGGCTAATTTAAAATAAATTTTAAAAAAAACAAGTTTTCTTTTTTTGTAGAGAAGTCGGGGGAGGGTCCTCACTGTGTTGCCCAGGTTGGTCTCAAACTTCTGGGCGCAAGCCGTCCTCCTGCCTTGGCTTCTCAAAGTGCTGAGATTACAGGCATGAGCCACAGAGCCCAGCCTGGGCATTCTTGAGGGTTGACTTTTGTATCCTTTTAACATACTACCATCTTTTTTCTTTTAACCACTTATTTTTTTGGCACTTTATTCTCCAGGTTCATTTTGTATTTTTCCTTGCTGCATCCCTAGACTCAGCATTTCTCTAACGAGCCTAAGATCCTTTTTTTTTTTTTTTTTTTTGAAGAATGGTGTGAGAAACTAAAATCTAGGCACTTATGCCCTTTATTAGTTTCCTATTGCTGCTTATACTACAAATAGAGTGGTTTAAAGAATACAATTTATTATATTACTGTTTTAGAGGTCAGAAGTCTGATGTGGATCCTACTGGGCTAAAATCAAGGCATTGGCAGGACTGTTTTTTCCTGTAGGGTTGGTATGGGATCTATTTCCTAGCCTTTACTAGCTTTTAATGGATGCCTACATTTCTTGGCTTGTGGTCCCTTCCTCCATCTTCAAAGCCAGCATTGGCTGGTTGAGTCCTTCTCACATAAGTACTAAGTCATCTTGTGCCTCCCTCTTCCACTTAAAAAAAATGAATTTTTGTAGGTACATAGTAGTTATATATATTTATGAGATTTCTCTCCCACCTTTAATGACACTTTATGACAGTGGGCTCACCAGAATAATCTAGGCTAATCTCGCTACCTTAAATTCATTCGATTAGCAGTCTTAATTCCCCTTTGCCACATGACACTATGCATTCACAGTTTCAGGAATTAAGATGTGGACATCTTTTGGGAGATGATTATTTTTCCATACCATAAGTGAATTGCTCCTGGGATATCTTTGATTATAGATCTTCTTGAGTAATGTACTTAGGAATCAGTTTTGCAACAGAAGAAATAGCTCAGATAACAGCTTATTTAGAAAATTGGTCAAATTTCCAATCTCATACAATATGAAAGATGAGTTTGGTCTCATGTTAACAGGAACCCCAAAATTGTAATCATAACCAAGAAGCCTCAGTGTCAAGCAAAATTTTTTACTGTCTATAGGCATATGTGATTATGTTTGTGGAATCTAGTGAAATTTGTAGTATGGGTGGCTTCTGTCCACTTTTTGGTGTTTCATGTTTTAAATTATATCTAGAATTAAGTTTGTTAGAATATTATGCAATTATTACTTGCTCATGTTTTATACTTTGATTTCTATCTTGTATTTTCAGCACAGTCACATTTGAAACCTAATGATACAGGCATACTACAACAGGATTATTGCTGCAAAAAGGTCATAAAATTGCCTCTCATCAGAGTTTTTAAAAGCCTTCGTGGAAATTAATCATCTTAGAAGAGGGATGTGGAGAGCATTACCCAGTTTGTAATGTGAGTTCAGAAAAGATAGATCTTCCCTAACATTGTCTATCTAGCATTTAGCACTCTAACAGAAGTTGAAATTCTGAAAAATATAATTAGTTATTACTTAATTCCCTGATTTATTTGTATAAAAACTATTATTATGGACAAGTACACACTCAATAAATACAGCATTTTCTTGTGATCTTTGTGATAAAAGTTTATATAAAATTTGCATCCATTCCTATTGTTCATTCTCATTTAATAGAGGCCTGTGGGTAGCATTTCCTTGGTTGCCTCCACTTCCTTGATTCAGGATTGAAAATTATGTTGAAGGAGCAGCTGTCGATCTCTCTTCCACCTTGCTTTTTGCTTCTGGTGTCATATTCATAGTGCCATAGTAGATGCCATTTTGAGTTAAGAGGAGGACAACAGTGATAAATTTTACTTTATTGTTGAGATTCAGTTATTAGAGCATTAAGTGAGTAGTGTAGATGCTTTTGTTATTCCCTTAACTGTATTCATCTACACTGAAGTGGAAAAAAAAGTTGTGAAAAGGCTTACTTTTTATTAAGAATGCATAATGCCAAAATATACGTTCAAGTAAATATTTCTTTCTCCCCCTACACAACTCTAAAACTTCATAAAAAGGGAATATAAGTCAAAACTAGGTTCTAAAATGATGAGCTAGGTTTGGACAATGGAGTATGCCCAGGGATTACTTACATCTGCTTTGAGAAGGCAATGCTGATAACATAAATGAAGTTTTAGAAAGAAGATAGTGGTAGTGGAGCTATGCCAATATATACAGATTCTATCTATATAAACCTGCCAGACTCCTAGCCCTCGTCTGAGAAATTCAGGTTAAAGACAGAATATCCTGCAGTGGAAAAGTATGAAAAAGATAAATTATATATGCTAATTTTAAGGATACAAGTTGCACTGTCATTAGCTCGTAGAAATATGAAATAAATGTCATAAAAATGTGTTTTTTGAAGAGCTCAACATTAAGAAAAATCTGAGTAATACTTTAAACATGGATAAAATTTGCACTGATGACAATGAAATAGAAAAAACCCCAAAAACCTTGCCAGGTATTTTTGTGATTTTTTTTAATGGGGAAAAAAGAGAAAAAAATTTAAGCTAAAGGAAGTAAAAAAGATTCAGAAACATTGACGTGAAGTTTCTAGAAGATATAATAAAATATTAGAAAAGTTTTATAGCAAAACCTCATGGATACTGCTGCCATTTTTCCTTCCCATATGGGGAGCAAGAGGTATTCTCAGTTGGAATGCAGAAATACATTTGACCTGTCAGTATTGTTCAGTCTAGAATATCCTTTACAAATATGAGACTCTGCAGAATTAGTAAACATTTAAGGAAAAAGCAGAAACAGTATCTAGTACTAAAAAATGGGAAATCTAATCTCTGAGGAATAAATAATTCTCTGAGGAGGATTTAAACTATGTGTAATTAATACCTATGGAAGGATTCAAGTATCTATGCAGAGATAACATCAAGTTTGGTGTCAGACTGCCTGTGTTTGAAATCTGGTTTTACCACTTACCATATCTTTAGGTCTCAATGTCTCTAGTTTACTCATCCATAAAATAGGGGTAATAATTTTACTTAATTCATAAGGTTGTCTTGAGAATTAATTGAATTAATGAGAAATGCTTGGAACAATATTAACGTAGAGTAAGCACTCAGTAAACATTTTTATTATAATTACACAATTTGTTCCTAAAAATGGCTGCTATGAAAAAAGGACCAATTACAAATCTTGAAGATTAAGAATATGATTTTTGAAATAAACTCAATTGGTAGGACAGGTGTAGGTGACAAATTAGTGAGTTAGATGATCAAGCCGAGGGTTTATCCTTATACTTGTCAAATGGCAAAGAAATAAAGAGTATGAGAAAAGATATACAGAAGTTTTAATATCTAACAGAACTTCCAGATGAAAATATGAGAGAATGAAGAGAAAAAATACATATTTTCTCAAATGGAAGGAATGTTTTTGATATTAAAGAAAGACTCAAACATTGGAAGAGTTTACCAAGTGCTGAGCAGAATTAATGAAAAAAGTTCCATACCTAGACTAATACTGATGAGTTTCTATAAAACTGTGGGTAAAGAGGAAATTATAAAAGCTTGCAGGGGAAAGAAATAAAGCATCCAGTTAGGAAAACTTTGTTATCTGTACAAATTTATATAGCTAGATTTCTTACTAGCTGTATTCAATTACAGAAGGCTACAGAAAATAGCTTTGATATTCTGAGGGGAAAATGATTTAGAACCTCAAAATTCTGTTTTTAGCCAAACTAGCTTCTAAAATTGAGAACAAAACAAATACATTTCAGGAATGCAAAGACTCAAACATTTTTAAAAATAAATTATTTTGAGGAAAACTAACAGAAAGACGTAGGCAACAAGAAAAAATGATGAGCGGAGAAGCCAGCAAACTTATGGCCAAATGTAAATAATAAAAAAAGTTTTTGTCAAGTTTAAGGAATGTGTTAGTAATAATAATAATTATAGAAATTATTATATAATTGCTTTTGCAGTATAATAGTGTTTTTTGCAACTCTTGGGTGATTTCTACAAATCTTGTAAGAAAGGTAAGAAGAAAGCATATCCTTTTTATCCTTACTATTTTAAGAAATTTAAATTTAAACTAAATTCTTTTCATTTAATTAGTGGTAGAATTGAGGGCATGCTTTTTTGTTTGGGGGTTATTAACCCAATGTTGGTAGAATTAGATTTTTAAATACATTTGTCAAAAATGGAAGGGTGAAAAAATTTTAAGGGCAGATTCTAAAAGAAGAAAATGGGGTATACAGTTTCCAAACCACTACAGTAGGGGTCAGTAAACTACATCTGTAAGGGACTAGGTAATAAATATTTTAGGTTGTAAACCTTACTATCTCTGTTTTACCTGTTTCCTCTGTCACTGTAACAATGAAGCAGCCATTGGCAATACAAGTGGGTATGGCTGAGTGCCAATAAAACCTTATTTATAAATAAACACTAAAACTTTAATTTCATGTGATGTTTTCATATCACAAGAACATTCTTCTTGTGGGCCATGCCTGCAAAGACAGGCAGCAGAGTAGATTTGGTCCATAGGCCATAGTTTGCTTCCTTCCCCATTAGAAAATAAAGGGAGGGAATAAAGAAAGTTAATTTCAACTAAGACGGAAAATGGGAGAAAAATAGACTAGGGTAGGGGAAGCAAAAACCACAAGGGAGTATAACAAGCAGGAAACAAAATGAGATGTCAGGAAAAGAAAAAAGTTATCCCAATAAATGTGAACAGCATAACCTTTTATCATAAAGACAAGAAAATCTCAGGGTGTAGCCTAAATGATAACAGGGTACTAGATAATTAGGGTGTATCTCTTCCATAGAATAGCACTATTAAAGTATGATTTGTACAACAGTACCAGTCAGCAAACTGTTAATATTCTACAATAAGAACAGAAATAGAATAAGTATTTAGAAACTCTTGTAATAATATGACATTGTTACGACATCCATGTGTGAAATTATTTTTCTGTTAACTCATTGTATTTCAAAAAACTCAGTTCATACAAGTTTGGAAAATTAAAAAGAAAACTAGTTTGAGAATTGCTACTAGAGAATACAATGCAGTTGTTTATTAAATGAAGTAGTTCCATATGTATAGACATGGTCAATGAACTGAACACATTGTAGGACAGTGTAGAAGGTATGATCATGTGTGTGTATGTGTCTGTGTGTATGAATGACCAGTCTTAACTGGAACTAATGTGTTTTTTAAAAGCACCAATCATATATGTAACAAATTTTCAAGGATAGAAGAATTCATATCAATTTTTTTTTTAGATGGAGTTTTGTTCTTGTTGCCTAGGCTCGAGTGCAATCTCAGCTCATTGAAACCTCTGCTTCCCAGGTTCAAGAGATTCTCCTACCTCAGCCTCTCGTGTAGCTGGGATTATAGGCATTCGCTATCATGCCTGGCTAATTTTTGTATTTTTAGTAGAGACGGGGTTTCACCATGTTGGCCAGGCTGGTCTCAAACTTCTGACCTCAGGTGATCCACCCACCCCAGCCTCTCAAAGTGCTAGGATTACAGGCATGAGCCACCATGCCAGGTCCACATCAAATTTTTAATCATGATTACTAAAAAGAGATTATGATTGGTAGAATAGGATTGAAAGAAGTGGTGATTAAGCAGTATTTTCATATTTTAGTCTACTTACATTTGTATTTCTTTTTTTTTACAGTACAGGTATTTCTTATATAATGCTTTTTAAATGTTTTATTTAAATTAATAATCTCTTGGCCTTTTAAATAATTGCTACTGGCCAATTGAATATCCACTCAGAAAACAAAAAATTTTAACCTCTGCTTCACATAATCCATAAAAATTCATTTGAAATGGATCAATCATAAACTGAAGTGTGAAAGTTAAAACAGTAAAGCTAATAGAAAAACACATGGAATAATGTCCTAATGAGTTTGGAATAGGCAAAGATTCCTCAAGTGAGATACAGAAAACACCAAGTACATGGAGAAGGCTATATATTTATATTCTGTATATGTGTATGTGTGTGTCTGTTTATACCTGATGAACTTTGTATCCTAAGAGCT
>CAUYLG010049077.1:0-20116 GCA_963573385.1 Cacajao melanocephalus
TTTAGTTCTTTGTAGATTCTGGATATTAGCCCTTTGTCAGATGGGTAGATTGCAAAAATTTTTTCCCATTCTGTTGGTTGCTGGTTCACTCTAATGATTGTTTCTTTTTCTGTACAGAAGCTCTGGAGTTTAATTAGATCCCATTTGTCTATTTTGGCTTTTGTTGCCATTGCTTTTGGTGTTTTAGTCATGAAGTCTTTGCCTATGCCTATGTCCTGAATGGTTTTGCCTAGGTTTTATTCTAGGGTTTTTATGGTGTTAGGTCTTATGTTTAAGTCTTTAATCCATCTGGAGTTTATTTTAGTGTAATGTATCAGGAAGGGGTCCAGCTTCTGCTTTCTGAACATGGCTAGCCAGTTTTCCCAACACCATTTATTAAACAGGGAATCCTTTCCCCATTGCTTGTTTTTGTCAGGTTTGTCAAAGATCTGATGGCTGCAGATGTGTGGCATTGTCTTCGAGGCCTCTGTTCTGTTCTGTTGGTCTATATCTCTGTTTTGGTACCAGTACCATGCTGTTTTGATTACTGTAGCTCTGTAGTATAGTTTGAAGTCAGGTAGCATGATGCCTCCAGCTTTGTTATCTTTGCTTAGGATTGTCCTGGCTTTGCAGGCTCTCTTTTGGTTCCATATGGATTTTAAGGTAGTTTTTTCCAGTTCTGTGAAGAAGGTCATTGGTAGCTTGATGGTGATAGTGTTGAATCTGTAAATTACTTTCGGCAGTATGGTCATTTTCACAATATTGATTCTTCCTAATCATGAACATGGAATGTTTCTCCATCCAATAATATTTTCTATATTCTTTTTGATACTTAAAACAATTATAATAGAATCAATATAACATTTTAAATTTTGAACTGTTATTCCCCTTATGTTTCTTGATGATTAAGATGGCTTACCAACTTTTTAACCTCAAATAATATTACTTTTGCACATAATATATGCTCAATAATTTAAAAATAAGAACTTACCAAAAAACAGCTAATTGGTTTCATATTGAAATTGGTTTCTTATAATATCTGATGATTTCTTATTTAAAATAATGGTTTTCATTGTTAATAAATGGAGAGCATTTTAGGACTGGCTCTCAAAAATGTTTATGCAAGGCTCTATTATAGCATAGATTACTGTAATGTGAATTTTTATTTTTTTTAATTTTTTTTTTATTATACTTTTAAGTTCTTGGATACATGTGCAGAACATGCAGGTTTGTTACACAGGTATACATGTGCCGTGGTGGTTTGCTGCAACCATCACCCCATTATCTACATTAGGTATTTCTCCTAATGCTATTCCTCCCCTATCCCCCCATTTCCTGCTACCCCTCCCCTATCCCCCAACCCCCTGCTATTCCTCTCCTAGCTCCCCACCCACCGACAGTCCTGGGTGTGTGATGTTCCCCTCCCTGTGTCCATGTGTTCTCATTGTCCAATACCCACTTATGAGAACATGCAGTGTTTGGTTTTCTGTTCTGTGTCAGTTTGCTGAAAATGATGGTTTTCAGCTTTATCCATGTCCCATAAAAAGGACATGAAGTCACCCTTTTTATGGCTGCATAGTATTCCATGGTGTATATGTGCACCTTTTCTTTATCTAGTCTATGATTGATGGCATTTGGGTTGGTTTCATGTCTTCACTATTGTAAACAGTGCCACAATAAACATACATGTGCATGTGTCTTTATAATAGAATGATTTATAATTCTTTGGGTGTATATCCAGTAATGGGATTGCTGAGTCAAATGGTATTTCTAGTTCTAGATCCTTGAGGAATTGCCACACTGTCTTCCATAATGGTTGAACTAATTTACAGTCCCACCAACAGTGGCAAAGTGTTTCTATTTCTCTTGCAATGTGAATTTTTAAATAAATATTTCTCCCCTGCCAGTGAAAGAGTTTCTTGAGGTCAGTTAGAGATTGTCTACATATTTATCTCTTCCTTTATCCCAAGACCGCGCACAATGTCTGACATCAGTGGTCATTTTGAATAAATAAACCACAGTAAACATATTCTTCTGTATTCTTCTATTGTCGAAGATAGCAGTTTTTTAAACAATAGGAATGTCTTTGCATCATGACAGCTGAGCTCATTCTAAGCACAGTGACACTAGTGACTAACGATGCATTTTTGGCAGTTAATTTTTAAAACAGTATACAGTGCTGCAAAAATTACAATGCAGGCCAGGCAAATGTAGGTCATGAGCGCGACTTCATCAGGAAATCAGAGGACACAAATCGGTGACCAAGAAACACCATGAAGGGCAACTGACATATTTCACCTGGACAAGTGTTGACTCTGGACATCGTTCCCAGTGACTTAGTAAATGGGAGGAAGCCGTGTTGGCCCTTGGCCATCCCTTACCCACATTCTGCCTTGAGGCTGCCTGCCCTCTACCCCTTCCCCGGCATCACCTGTGTGAGCCCCGCTGTTCCGAGGATGACGTTAATTAAAGCAATATTGACTATGAAACAAGTTACAATAGCAATTGTTTGTGGTGTTGATGGTCACAGAAAAGGAACAATTGAATTTAATCCTAATAGATCAGCCAGAAAAGAGACCAAAAGATAAGTTGAGGGAGTTGTTCTCTGTGTGTTTGTGAGATGCTGAGGATGGGTCAGCTTACTCACAGCAGGGAACAGTAAGGAAACGATCAAACACAAGCATGCTGCCTGGCGAGGCTGAGACTCCTCTGCAGTCCTCATAATTCTAACAAACGGTGTCTCTCTGGGGTGGAAGTCACAGGTGTAGTATTAGTGGAAAAAATAAAATTGGGTGCAAAACAGAAGATTATAAAAGAGAGGTCAAGAAGGCAGAATGGGCAGTGAACGTTTCTGGACTATCCTCAGAAGATCTACACAAATGGACCTCCTTGAAGGTCTGGTCTGTGCAGCACTACGGGTGTCCTCAGTGCACCCCCATTCAGTTTGCATACATGCACGTCTCCCCACGAGCTTCGTCCAGTTTCCCCAGCTGTCCACCCCCAGCTTCTGCAGGGATTTCTCCTCCCATTCTCTCCTTAAGTCACCCCCAAACTCATCACAGCATCTGTCCCCCTTGATAATTGTGAATAAATAGATACTGCTATGCGTATTCCTCTGGGTCCTAACAATTTGGACGGCAGTTTCTTGGACCAGACCCTCTCTTTTCATCCAGCTCACTTTGCAGCATCACAGCCATCTCCACACTGAGACTCTCAGATGAGCCACAACCCTTCTCTTCCAAAACAGGCAACATTTTAGACTCATCACCTCCACGTTCCCCTAGCAATCAAGTGCACCCAGCTCCACAGCTTTTACTGCCGTCACCTTCTATATTCCTATGATGGTCTTTGCCATAACACAATTAAAAGCCCACATCTCTCTCTGTTACTTCATCTTTCCCAGTCCCTTCAGAGTCAAACGTATAGAAAGTTGTCTACACCCACCTCACTTTACACTCGCTTCTCAGTCACACGGAAACCATCTTGTATCCCCACCACTCTGCGGAAGCTGCTCTCCCCGAGTCACAAAAGATTTCCTTGTCTTGAAAGGTAACATAGGATTTTTAGTCCATAGCTCAGCTTCATCTTGGGAGTGTTTTATGCACTCAGGTAACAGCTTTTCCTTTGTCCTCTGCGGCATCCTCATTTTCCTGGCTTTCCTCTCCCTCTCTGGACATTCCCTTTTGGACTCCTTTGCTACTTTCTACCTGCCCTTCAAATGTAGTTCTCATACTTCTCCTGGCCCTTGTCTCTTCTCTGCTCAAATGAACAATGGTTCCCTGAAACATTTTGTCCTCTTTTATGAATGCATTTACCCTCTCTCGATGTATGGATTATTTCCAAACTGGGTACATTCCTCTCTCCTAAACTTCAGACCCATATAATACCACCGTGTAACTCAACACTGCTGTGTGCACACCATACAGTAGCTCAAATACAACAACAACAAAACTGAACCCACCAGCTCCTCCCCCAGCTTTGTCCCCGCTCCATCCACCTTCCCATCTAGTGGCATGAGCCATGGCTTTAGGGTCATCATGGGTTCCTCCTTGTCTCACAATCAGTAACTCTAAATTGGCACATGTCCTTTTGTTTCCACTGTCCGCAAATCCTTCAGATCCATCCAGTCGTTTCATTCCCACTGCTGATTCCATTTTTCTTGCCTGCCTGCTTCTAATAGCTTCTTGTGTGATCTCACAGCCTGCAGTCTTCCCCCCACTCCAATCTCATGGGATCTATAGACATAAATCTCTTAGAATGTCACTATGATCACGGTCCTTTCCCAGGCAGGCCCCTCTGTGACTTTCCATTGTTCTTACCATAAAGAACACAGCTCCCAAGGGTCTTAGGTTACAGTCCATGTTGCACCTAAACTTTCCCCTTTCACTGCCCTGTACCTTATATTGCGGCAAAATTCTAGGAAATCGCCTTCCAGGAAATTGTTTGTTTCACTCAAGGATGCCATGCTCACTGCCCCTCCCAGCTCTGCTGGATCTTCAACTTGGTTCCCACACTGCTTTCCAACACCTGCCATTGCTTTACTGGACGGGCTCCTCCTCACCTTTCAGGTTTCATCTTGGCTTTCATTCTCTGAGGTGGTTCCCCTGGTTCCCCGCCCCTGGGCTGTGAGTCCCTTCACTTTTCTCTCACTCTTAGGTTAGCTTCCCAGGAAAGCAGCTTCTGAGACACGAATTCCACTGCAACAGTTTATCAGGGAGGCGACCCCAGGAACTGCCAGGTGGGGAGTGGAGAATGGGAGAGGAAAGAGAAGGGACTGGATACACGGTGTTTTCACAAAGGTTACCACCATGGAAAATGTTTTGTTTTTACCCGCCCCCCGACTGGAGACCTCAAAAAGAAGCCTAGGGCCCTTCTCCAGAAGGGTGAGGAAGTTGAGGTGTTTTCCCAGTGACTCCCACAGATCACTGGTTGAGCGCAGCTCCCGCTGCATGAGTCTCCTGGTACTTCCCGCCCGCTCTGCCTGCAGGTGGAGCCCCTTTCTGAATCAGAGACAGCTTCAGGCAGTCAGTGGGGCTGGCGGCAGGAAAACATCAGCATGTATGAGAGTGGGGAGGGCACTGGGGGTACCTACAGTTTGCCGTTATGACACTTAATTACTATTTATTAGAATTGCCTTTTGACTGTCCACCTCTAAGTCTTAGGACAGACTTGCTTTACAAAAGAAAACTAAACAATAATGTTTGGGGAAAATCAGTGTAGACATAGAATGTAAAGTGGGTTGAAGCACATAAAGACAGGCCGGTGTCATTTGAAGTAAAAGCACAAGTGTGAGTGGTGAGCTTCAAAAGAGAGTGACCTCAGAGGGACTGGAGATTTGGAGTGGAAGAGACAAAATTCATAAATGACGCAATGGCAGGAGATGGGGTGATTGCATTTAGGGAAGGAAAAAGAAGGAAGGTCAAAGAGGAATTTCCGATTTCTAGGCTGGAGGGATGGACTCACATGGGAAGCAGCGGAGCTTGGAATCTGGTTTCCATTGCTGCTCCCGCTAACCCCCTGCGGGGTGCTCTCAGGGTGATCCCCAACACTGCAAAACCTCTGTTTTCTCATAGTTTTCATAAAGACATTTGAATATATTTTAAAAATCTTTGTATGTCTTTAACATGCCATCATCCTGGTTTACTCATAGCAATTGGAAACTCATATTACTAAAGAGAGTGCTGGACCGTTCTCGTTGAAAAACTTGCCCCAGCACTGATTTAGGCCAGTGGCCTGGGATTCCCTTACATACCTGTGCAACCCAATCCAATAGGAAATGTGCCAAAAACATTACAAGGAGCATAAAATGCCAATGCTTAGAAGTTATTTTCTTAGTTAAAATTAGAGCTAATTTTAGAGCACCTTATATGCATTACCCTCTGTGCATTATTTATGCATTGGTTGTCTTGAACTATATATCCTTGTAAGATTCAGAACATTTTTCCCTTTCACTTTCCATAATTGTTATCAGTGAAGGGCTGTAGGGTAAACACACCTGATAGCAATAACTTGAGCGTACCCTCAGAATGACCCTGTATGGAAGGTGCTCCTCGCTGTGTGTTCTGAGCTGGAGAATCTGAGGGTGGCCAACGTGGAGATTCGTTCATTGTCTACGAGGGACATCTGAGCCCTGAGTCCACTCCACGAAACATGGGCCATCCAGGGGATTGAGACCCCGAGTTTTGGGTTAAATGAAGATTGCCAGGTACAGGTCACTAAGGGGAGAGAGTCGAGTGAAAATGCTGTATAGACTGCGTACTGTTTGGACATGGTTGCAGCTCTCATGTCTAGCCTGCCACCACTAGGCCATGAGGATATCTTGTCCAGCCTGCCCCCTGGACTCTCTCCCGTGTATGTAAGCCCCTAATAAAACCCTATGCATTGTTTGCTGGCTCTGGGTCTCTTCTTTGGCCTTTTCAATCTGGTGCCTTAGTAGGGGTTTGGCGCAACAAGGGCTTAATGCATCTTTGCAGCCAAGCATGATGTCATGGTTTCTTTAGAGGAAAATGGTGAGAAGCAAAGGAAACCTGTTTGGTAACACAAACCATGGAAGTCAGCTTCTTTCCTGCCTCTGCCTCCGTGACTGGTAGGCTCTTGGATCCTGACATTATTACCACATCCACCAGATCCTCAACGCGTCCAAATCAGTGAGGGCGCCTATGTCGGGTCTTCTCCAATTCTAATTCCCTGATTAAAATTCATCTCTATCTTCTCTTTATCACTTTGGCCAAGGCTGCAAAGTAGAAGTGTCCATACAAGTTTCCCATCAGCTCAAAAAGGGGTAGAGATTCCATCTCCACCGTCTAGGACTCTGCTGCTTGGGGAATACTCCCCCACTGTTCAATTATTTCTGCCTTACAGGGCTGCTCTGGAAATTAAACATGATGATACTGGAATGGCACTATGACTATCTATTAATTTTCATTCATAGTACAACATCTTTCTTGTATTGGCTTAGAGCCTGAAGCAGGTGGGAGCATGCAGCTTATTTGGGAGGGGATCCCAGGAAGCACCCGTGCGGGAGTGGGGAAGTGAGACAGGGAAAGGCAATTCGGGGTGCATGAATGAGCAGGCCACATCCGTGATAGTTGGGGCTCAGTCCTGACGGGGACCTCTGAGGAACCAGGTGGAACATGCCTCAGAATCGTCCCATCTCATGTGTGAAGAAGCTGCATTTTTATTTTCCAAGTCCTGTCCTCTCTGCTTGAGAGTTGCTCCCCCAGGCACTAACTCTTCAGCACCTCTGACCTGGCTCGCAGCAGAAGTCAGTGGTCTGGGCACATCTCAGAGGTGAGCACACCTAAGCAAGCCCTCAACAGAGCACCATGGACGGGCGGCAGGAAGCAGGGGAGCAGGTGGGAGGGTGAGCATCCTGGGCTGCCGCTCTCAGTCTGAGTGAGAAGCTGAGTCATCTGCAGGGCTGGCAAACACACAGACGGCGTGGACTCTATTTCAAAATATTATCCAAGAGGTTTGGGGAGGGGCCAAGAGTCTGCACTTCGCGTGGGTTCCCAGGAGATGCTGATGTGCTGCTGGTTCAGGGAGCAAGTTTGAGCAACACTGGCCTAGTAGATAACAGTGGGGCTTCAGCGGTGTCTGCTACAGAAAGCTTCCTAGTAACATCTTCAGAGCCAGAAGTCCGCAACTGTGGATAGTAAATGAAACCCAGAGAGGAGGGGATCATGGAATAAGAAGGAAGTATGAAGTAAGCGCACACAGCATCTCTCTTCTCTCACTCTTAGAGAACATGGTTTCTTGGCAGAGTGGATGTACGTTTCCATTCCTGAATATCCTCTTCACTTAAAATGGAGTTTTAAAAAATCATGCTGGACCTAGTAGACATGCTGGTCTTCATCTTTTCCAATAGCCATGTGTATAAACAACAAGGGTCTCAAGTGTGGCACACTCTTATGGGTGTGTCCAGATTTCGACAAAAATCTCTCAAATTTTGTGAACGAATAAAGCACTATAATCACTTGCAATCACCATCTTATTCATGGTAAGAGTGCAAGAAAATTTCTAAAAGGGCCTCAGCAGAAAAGGAAATTGGTCAGAGTTTACTCACGATATTGTTGATTCCACCCTCCCCACCCACTCACGCAAGCCTGAAAGGAAGGCCCTGGCATGAGGTCAGGCTCTAGGGGTCTGGCAGCACGACTCCCTGCAATGGCTGGGCAAATGGCCTTTGCACCAGGTCCACAGCTCTGAATCGAGGAATGTCCTTGACTCAGACTGCGTGAGCTGGTAGAGTCTGTTGAGATCTTGGGTGCTGCTCTCTTATCACCTGTCTCATGCATCGCTGCTGATGATGGGTGGCACCTGGCCTGGGTTTAGTGGTCTCCATCCTGGGTCTAGGCAAGATGGCTTCCTGGGCTGCTTTAGCCTCGTGCAGACCGCAGAGTCAGAAGGCTCCTTGAGCTTCCGAAACCGCCCTCACTTATAAGTGTGTGTCCATCGGGGATGGGGGAGGACCAGAAGGTTGTACTTCCATTTCTCATGGAGCATATTTCTGCTGGGAATCCAGCAGTCCAGCTCCTCTCTGCCAGTGGTAAGGTGCCCTCTCTGTGTCCCTTGAGCCTATTCTTCAGGCTCCCTAAATCAGGAAAATATGTTCTCTATGGTTTTCCAATGCTCCTTCAGCTGGAAAAGATTCATCAGAACCTGAGTCATCCATTCAAATAACCCAATGTTTTTGAAACCCGTTTGTATAATTGCTGGTCTTAATTATGAATATTTCTGGATCCTCAAGGAAGAATTAAATCTTCTCCAGCTGAGTTTTGATTCTAAAGAGAGTTTAATATAGTTTCATTTGCAGTGTGCAATTAATCAGGAAGCCCAGTTAGCTAGAGTGAGATACCCCCTACCATTAACGACAGGAAGGAGGTGAATATACTGAGTGAGTGGGAGGTGTGGAGAATGAAGCCAATTCCACGATCTTTCCTTAAATTAGGCACAATGGCTCATGCCTGTAATCCCAACACTTTGGGAAGTTGAGGAGGGCAGATCACAAGGTCAAGAGTTTGAGACCAGCCTGGCCAACATGGTGAAACCCTGTCTCTATTAAGAATACAAAAATTAGCTGGGCGTGGTGGCACATGCCTGTAATCCCAGCTACTGAGGAGGCTGAGGCAGGAGAATTGCTTGAACCCAGGAGGCAGAGGTCGCAATGAGTCAAGATTGCACCACTGCACTCTAGCCTGGGCAACAGAGCAAGACTCTGTCTCAAAAAAGAAAAATCCTATTGTTCTCATGAAAATTATTTTATCTGAGC
The DNA here is from genome assembly GCA_963573385.1 of Cacajao melanocephalus. Taxonomy (NCBI): domain Eukaryota; kingdom Metazoa; phylum Chordata; class Mammalia; order Primates; family Pitheciidae; genus Cacajao; species Cacajao melanocephalus. The sequence continues at coordinate 9,251 of CAUYLG010049077.1, forward strand.
ACAGATATTCCAAATTTCAAACAAGAAACAATTCTTTAGTTTTTACAATGTTTATAGCTTATAACAGAGAGTTCTGCCAGCCACTGCTGCTTCTGATACACATGAAAAGAAAAGCAGATTACTGAGGAGATCTTTGTTTCCTTTCATCAGTCTAAATTATTTTAGGAGACAGCAGAAAGATGAAGTAAGTCCAACATCAAAGAGAAAATAGATGAGGATTTTGTGTTGTCTTATTTAAGGCCATTTCAAACTGTCCCACTTGCATCCTGATCTGTGTCTTGAATACTGACCACAAGTTTGCAAAATTTGAAATTCTGCTTTAGAGAAAAATTTAGTTTTGTAAGAAAGCCTGGGTTTTCTTTCTTTCTCCCCTCCCATTTATTTTATTTTATTTTATTTTATTTATAAAAGACAACCCATCTTCCTAACTTTCTCATGGGAGTGGGTGGGCAGTCTTAGCAACTAAAACATTGTTTTAAAAATCAAGAAAAGAGAAGAAATGCCAAAAAAATGGTTTCATACTGCAATGAACTAGATAGTTAAGGCAATCACAGCCTGACAGACCCAAGATTAATGTCTTATCATCCTTTAGAAAGTTGAAAACAGAATTAGTGTACCTTTGGCAAAAAAAGAAAGAAATATTTCTCTTACAGCAAGAACACAGGCAAATTTTTTAAAAAACATTCTTTTAAACAAGGGAGGAAGAAAAAAGTGTATTGAGTGATAGGAACCCCTTGTTTGTGGTGATGGTTTCACAAGCGTCTGCATTTGCCCAAACTCACCGAATTGTGTTCATGAAGTACATGAAGATTTTATATATCATTCGTATCTCAATAAAGCTGTTAAAAAGTATTAGACAAATAGAATCACTTCTATTTTGACAAAGACAGGGCCTTCTGGCTCTAGTTATTTACCTGTTTATTTTTCTTTCCAGCTTTTAGATTCGGAGTACCTGTGCAGGATTGTTACAGGGGTAAATTGTATATCGCAGGGGTTTGGTATGCAGATTATTTTGTCACCCAGATAATGAGCACAAGTACCCAATAGGTAGTTTTTCAATGTTCACCCTCCTCCCACCGTCTACCCTCAAGTCGGCCCTAGACCCAATGTCTGTTGTTCCCTTCTTTGTGTCCGTGTGTACTCAGTGTTTAACTCCCACTAACAAATGAGAACACGTTGTATTTGGTTTTCCTGTTCCTACGTTACTTCATTAGGATAATGGCCTCCAGCTGCATCCATAAGTCAGCAACGGACATGATCTCATTCTTTTTTATGGCTCTGTAGTATTCCGTGGTGTGCCACATTTTCTTTATTCAGTCTACCATTGATGAGCACTTAGTTTGATTTCACGTCTTTGCAGTTGTGAGTAATGCTGCAATGAACGTATATGTGCACGTGTCTTTATGATAGAACAATTTATATTCCTTTGAGTATATTATATACCCCATAATGGTATTGCTGGGTCAAATGATAATTCTGTTTTACATTCTTTGAGAAATTGCCACACTGCTTTTCACAATGACTAAACTACCTTACATTCCCACCAACAGTGTGTAAGCATTCCCTTTTCTTCACAACCTCACCATCATTTGTGATTTTTTGACTTTTCAATAGCAGTCATTCTGACTGATATGGGATGGTACCTCATTGCGGTTTTAATTTGCATTTCTCTAATAATTAGTGATGTTGAGCTTTTCTTCACGCTCATTGCCTACGTGTACACCTTCTTCTGAGAAGTGTCTGCCCATGTTCTTGAGACTGAATGTCTAAGCAGCTGACTCTCCAAGAATGAGTAGGAGGAGACACGAGGCATGTTCAAGAGGACACAGCACCTGTGTGGCAGAGTGTGTTTCTCACGTGTGGCCACAACACTATCTCTGTCACGCATGTTCTTTCTTCAAAGTGACATTGACACTCATCCCATTGAGAGGTGAACTCTAGGTCTTCCCTGGCACTTGGAATTGAGAGGGCTTTTGTGACGATCCTGGCCATAAGAGTATGACAGAGGTGATTTTGTTGACTTCCAAGACCAGGTCATTAAAAACCAACTCAGCTTCTACTTTCCTGCTGGAACCCTCATGAGTGGAGCCCTGCGATGCCACATGAGCAGTCTGACTTCCCTGAGTCTGCCATGCTGGAAGGAAGCCCACATCATCCCATGTTGGGAAACCACATGGAGCAGTCCTGAAACCATGTAAACTGACAATGCTGTGCAGCCAGTCCTCAGCCACTCTAGCCTTCTGACCCCCCCATCTGTTCCAACTCCAGCCAAGAGACTCTGAGCCAAAACCATTTGCCCAGCTCTTTCTAAGTTCCAGACTCACAGAAACCATGAGAGAGTAAAGTAATTGTTATTGTTTTAAGCCACTACATTTAGAGGGGATAAGTGAGCAGTAAGTGAAGCTACATGAGAACGTGTGGAGGGATGTGGGGCATCATGATGCCACTCCTTCCCCATCAACAGACCCTGAGAACAGCCCACCTGCCATCTTTGGCATGAGTGGTTCGCACAAAACTGAGTTGCCATGGAACTGATGGGCAAGGGACTAAGCATAGGTGTGTGGCCTGGTGCTGCCACATCTTGACTGAGTTTATAGTATTTTGATCACTATTCAAGTACAAAACGAGGCCTATGACAAACACAGTATCAATCTTTGTATATCTTAGCCTAGGGATCTAGTACTGATTGAAGTGTAGAAACTAGAAAACAAATGGGAAGTTGTTGGGTGCAGGCCAGCAAGTGATGGGAGTGATGCATCTTGGGATGAACGCCTGCCATATTGAATTGGACCTTCCAAGGATGGCTGCAGGCTATTTGACTTTTTTAATTGAAAAATAAAATTGTATGTATTCATTGTGCATAATATGATGTTTTGAAGTGTATCTACATTGTGGAATGAGTAGCTCTAGCTAATTAACAAATGCATTATTTGAGGGGGTGAGAACACTTGACATCTACTCTTTGTGTTTTTTAAGACTGCTGTATATCACCATCAACTACAGTCATCATACTGTACAATCAATCTCTTTAGCTGATTCCTCCTGCCTAATTGTAATTATGATTTCAAAGGATCAAACCTCCCCGTGTTGTGAGTTTGGCCCTTTCCCTGCTTTAGAACTCCTGTAAAGATCTGTGTTGTGGGCACATCAGGAGTAGCATGATAATTTTTGTTCAATTATAAAACAATTCTTGTTGACTTTTAGAAATTCCTAAAAATATTTTTAAAATGGATAAGAAACCAAACGTGATCAATAACCCTATGACTCATTGCTACCATTTTCATGTGCTTGTTCCCAGCATCTTCCAGTGTTTTTACATATATTAATACAAATATACTTAGAACAATGCATGCTGTCAATATTTAGAGGAAAAATTACTTGTATAACATCCAGTCTAACTAGCATTTACTCAGTAAGTATGCATTTACTCAGTAAGTATGCAAATTACTCAGTAAACTAGCATTTACTCAGTAAGTATGCAAATGCACATGTAAATACGATTACTTATCTCTAACAGAAACAGTTTATAATAGTTACATTGTCTATACAAGCTATTATTTTCCTCTTTTTTCCACTTCACATTATATCATGAGCATTTATGAAGTGAGATCATGGAGGGATAGAGGATGGAACCTCAGCGCCTTTCATCTCTGACTTGAGTTCTGACTCAGCCTCCATGCCCTTTAGGTACTCTCTGAACCATGGGGCAGGGTAGGTTTCTGACAGGCCCTGTGCCCTGGGACATGCCAACCACCTCTCTCCTGTGGGAAATTATTTTGATGCAATGACAGCCTTCAAGTAACTTTGAGGCAGCTGCCCCAGAGGTCAGAAAACAGAGTGGATTTTTAAAACACAGTGAGAAGCATCAGAAAAGAGATGGGGTTAGTTTCACACTCCAGATGGAGCACGAGTGGGCTGAGTAGACTCCGCCATTGTAATCCTATGTTTGCTGGTTCCTTTTCCTATTGATGGGGAGGGATAAGGACCAGAGTGGGGCTCAGGAAATAAAAGGCCTGTGTGTCTGACCAGCAGCTGGATCTCCCGGTGACCTGCAAAAGTCACTGGGAGATAAAAAGTCATGACTTTTGTCTGTGTGTTTTGGGTGACGGACACATGGAGCCAGAACGTCTGTCACCAGTGGGTGGCTGTGTTCAGTTTCAGATCTCATAAATGTTAGTTATGTCTCTGGCCCTCCCATGTCTTTCTGTCCACACTCAGTAGCACACACATGCTCAGCTGGAGCCACTGAAGTCTTTGTGACTTGCAGGCCACCTGCTTCTGCACTTAGATTTATCTGTCACCCTTATTTAATTATTTCTCTTATTTTCTAGAGCAAAGTTGAACATTCTCAAGCATGCTGGCAAATCAGAATGGAGTAGATGAGGGTGGTTGTCTCTCACCTACTCAGGGGAACCTCGAAGGAAGTTGGAGAGTGGAGGGATGCAGGGACGCCAATGTCACTGCGGCCAGTCATGAGGCGGCATCTCCTGGGCTGGGGATTTCTGTGAACTTGTGAGACCAGGGCAAGAAAAGGAGAAGCCACTTTGGGCATTATTAATCTGTTTTAAAGCTTGGTAATGGTTACCTTTATTATTTTGAAAGCCTAGATAGACGACATTTAGTTACAAAGAAAGCTTATTGGACTTCTCTCTTAAAAAAAGGATACACCACCTTGTCCACCAAATCTCTATTCTAAAGGCTTCTTGTGCATCTAAACCAAGGTTGTTCAACTTTTGAGACACACGTCTTTTAGAGATGACCAAGTAGTCCTAATTATAAAGAAAAAGACCTGACCTCAAACTTATTCCTATATTTGAACTTTACATTTCAATAATTAAAAGAAATATCATGCAATTCTTTCTTTCTTATTTTTGATCTTTATCTATTTTTTCCCTACTGCATCTGGTTTAAGTTAGGTTAAAACTCAAAGGCCAAGGAATACTTTTACCCACCAGGATATTTTCAGATTCATGCTTAACTCAAAGTTTAAGAGGCCTGGGTAATGAGAATGATGTCAAAGCCATCATCACTCATTTAAGAGTATCAAAAAAAAAAAAAAAATCAAACTGCTTAAGAGAGGAAACTGGAGTCAGGCGATGTAGAATTGTAGAATGTCCAGGGGACTCTGTGCTGCTCAGGAAGGAGGATGCTGTAGGAGGAATCTGTGACTGGGTGCTAGAAGACATGCAGGGCAGGAAAGACATACAGCTCTGCAATTAAGATTTCTGCCAACACCAAGAAGCAGCCAGCTTGACTTTTCTCCAGATGGTTACATGAGGAATGCTGCTCCTGTCTGCTCCGCCATGACCTGCTGGCCAACCCAACGCTGGCGCGAGTGCTCCAGACGCTGTGGGCCTCGGCTTCATCAGCAGCGAATGCTGAGTATGGTCCTAATGGAAACCTACAGACTGGACTCAGATTCAGTATTTCCAAGTGGGCCTCGGTTCAAACACCAAAAAGTGTCCATAATTCAGACACCACAATGACATTTTTAATATTTGGGCAGAGGGCTGTGTTAGGCCATACTTGGATTGCTATAAAGAGATACCCGAGGCTGAGTAATTTCTAAAGAAAAGAAGTTTAATTGGCCCACAGTTCCTCAGGCTGTACAGCAAGCATGGTGTTGGCCGCTGTTTAACTTCTAGAGAAGCCTCAGAACACGTACCGTCATGGAGGAAAGTGATGGGGAACGGGCACTTTACATGGCAAAAGCAGGAGCAGGAGGGTGGGCAGGGAGGTGCCACACTTTTTAAATAACCAGATCTTGCAAGAACTATCATGAAGACAGCAGCAAGCCATGAGGAACACGCCCCCGTGATCCAAACTCCTCCTGCCAGATCCCACCTCCCGCACTGGGGATCACAATTCAACATGAGTTTTGGGTGGGAACGAGTATCCAAACTATATCACGAACCGTACTGAATTTAACTAAGTGAGGAAGCGTGCTGAATAATTTAATGAGGGCGCACAAATGACATCAGAGAGCAACCAGCTTTCAGGCTTGGAGATACATTGTCTGTAGACAGTCTGCTGTTCGCAGACGGTTCTTAGCCATTCCTAGATGTGCCTGTGGTGGGTTACTGCTGTGTGTGATGCATGAAGTCCTAAAAATTGCATATATCCAAGAACAGCAAAGCTGCATTGTCAGACAAATTCTGTAACTCAAACTTTCTATGAAGTTAAACCAAGTGTCATGATTCAATAGAAGAATTTTCTCTGTGTAATTGGTTTCACATACAGTTGTAGGTATTAGAATTCAGAAATCCATCTTTTTGGAGTGTTCTGACATTCATTGCTATCTATCACTCCTTTTCCCTCTATATTCATTTAAGAATCTAAGACTTCATTGTCTTAGACTGGGTTTGCCTAGAGGCAAACCCCAAAATGAAGATGTGGATGAATGTGGCTTATTTGGGAGATCATCCCAGGAAACACTGGGATGGGTGTGGGGAAAAGGACAGGGAAGATAGGGAGCACCATTGCTTCAGTTATGACTATGGGAACTCAGGATGCTAAGGAAGATGGCACAGGACATGGGTTGTCTCACTGAGGGGAGAAGAGGGTCAGATGTCTACACCAGCTTCCACCCTCATTGCCTGAGGCTGTGCCATCTGTTTTGATATAGAGGATGACGTATCCATTCTATACAGGCTTTCCTTTAGTAGAATGAAAGGAGGGAGAACGAAAGTGCCTTTTGTTATTACTCTGCCTCTGTTTCCATAGCTGTACAACAACGCCTAGACTGCAGGGCTGTTTGGGGTTGCATTAATACCTTTAGTATTTTGAGATACTCCTTTTCCCAAAAGTTTTCCCAGTGGTAAAAAAGACAGAAAATATAAACGTAGACTAAAAGCTTATAAGGATTTTCCTGCACCAGAAAAAGAAGTTCAAACCCAAACCATGACACCCAACGCTCCATTTTTAAAGTCTGAAATCAATTGCACAAGCGGAGGGACGGCGAATGCAGGTACGGAGGGGTCTTTTGACTTGGGCAGACCACGAGCTTCATAGAGACTGTTCTGCAAGCTGCTAAAGTGACTGCAGATTTTAGGAGGGAAGATGATTCCCTCCTAGAGAAAGTACTTGACCAGATGGTTTCTCTTACTCAGGTGATACTGAAAGTTGGGGCAAGGATGGGTGGCACCTTTTGAGAGACATGTTAACAAAATAAACTAATGAGCAATCTAAGAAGCAATTCACAAAGAGAGTGACCAAAGAAACAGGAACTGTTGTTCTCAGCAAAGCTGATATTCACTGGAGTTAAGAAAAGTCTAGTTATCAGAAGAACGGTCTTGTGCAAAAGGTGTCTCTGGGTTTTGTGCAGCCCTGGAAGGTAAAAAAAGGATGCACAGGTGAGTGTTACGGGTATGGGTCCAGCAGAAAAGGGCTCTAACTCCCGGGATTGCCTGACAAGAAATGAGATCCCTGAAGTCTCTGAAACTTCTAGTCTGTTTCTGCTGCAACCCAATGTAGATACTTTAAACATGGAAGCTCAGAAAAGTCATTTTTTTTTTTTTAAAGAGAGACAGGGTTCTTACTCTGTTGCCATTGCTGGAGTGCAATGGCACAATTAGTTGCTCGCTGCAGCCTCAAACTCCTGGGCTCAAGCTATCCTCCTGCCTCAGCCTTCCCAGGTAGTTAGGGTCGACAGGTGCACACCACCACACCTGGCTATTTTTTATTTTTATTTTCTGTACAGACAAGATCTCACTATGTTGCACAGGCTGGTCTTGAACTCCTGGCCTCAAGTGATCCTCCTGCCTTGGCTCCCCAAAGTGCTGGAATTACAGGCATGAGCCAACATATCTGGCAAAAGGTGATTCTTTAGCATGTTTTATTTATTTGTTTTGTTTTGTTGCATGAAGGTGTGTAGTGAGTAGGGGAAGCTAGTGGCAATCTCTGCAGAGAGAAACTGTCATTTCTCAAGATACGGCTCCTATACTTATTACTGTTATTTCCAGCTCAATGTCAGTCTTTCCAGAGAAGCGTAGAACTTACACATTAAAACAGGTGCCAATCATAAGAGTATAAAATTGGAGGATGTGGTAGCATCTCAGAGCCAGCTCGAATGCAATGGGAATAGCTTGTAGTTGGTGCTGCGTGCTCTGAGGTCTCATTCCAACTCACTTTGTGGAAGCCTGACTGTCCATCTCTTTTATCCTGGATCCCAGGGAGTTCTGGCAAGGTGGCCTGGATGGAAACCAACTAGGAAGTGGTGGCTTAGCTTCTCATCTGGCAAAGTGACAGACTGCAATCATCCCACTTCTCATACTTGGCAGCCTTGAAAGCCAGCAGCCACCCCTTGGAGTCATGCAGGGCCACAACACGAGTGGCCACAGAGCTCAGAAGACAGCGTGTTGTAGCAGGCCTTTGTTTATGGAAGTCACTTGGTCTGGGCACTTTGGATTTCATGGGCTTTGGCTAAATGATTTTTTAACGTGCAAGGAGAGGTGGACTGAGGACAAAGCAAAGTTAAAAAGAAACCAAAGCTGCATGGTGTTGGGTTGCAGGGATGAGGAGTGGGAATGTTTAAAGGCTTAGGGCGAGAGGAGATTGTTGTAGGCCTTGCTTTGGAGGATTTATCTGTGAGAGACTCTGCGGCAAGAGAAAGCATGACTGAAAGAAAAATCGCTGAGAGTGGCTGATATCCAGATGGAGGTGCAGGGCAGTGAGGCAGGCAGGAGAAGTGCGGTAGCCAGGCTTTCAGGGCCATGAACTCTAAGAATTCAGACGGTATAGACATGAAGATGCTGGGACATTCTTTAATGCTCAAGCTTAATGATTTTTTAGCTTGGGGTGAAAAAATTTGAGTCAAGAAATTTTTTTTTCTCTGTAGTGTGAGTGAGTTATGTCTGGCTCTGTGAACTGTGTATATGTATTTATGCATGTGTGCGTCTGTCTGTCTGTGTGTGTGTTAGAGATGGAGAGAAAATGGGGAGACCCTTGGGACAGAAGAAAAAAAATCGATTGCAGGATCAGGACAGAGCACACCAGTGTCACCCTGTCACATATTTTTCTTCCTGGTAAGTCTTTCTGTCTCTACCAAAGAAGCTATTTGCAATCTCTGTGAACCTCCACCGTGAAGCTGACAGGGGTCCTCTGTCCTCAGCCTTTCCCCTGAGGATGACTTGGGACAGAGAAAACAGCAAGTGTGAGTGTGGATACTCGTGGATATTGTCATCGGGCTCCCTGAGGGCCAGACAGGGGAGGCTGGGTTCAGGATCTGGGCACTCCCTGGAGGGTGTAGAGGTACTCTCAGAAATGTTAATGCAGGAGGAATTGGAGCGATGCAACTCCATCTACCTGTCTGCCCAGTGGGAGTGTCTTCAGCTTTCGGAGCAGAGAAACTTTCAGAGAAAGAACTTAATTAAGCAGTAGGATCCATGAAGGTGATAGAGAACAATCTTGGATTTCTGCATTCCAGCTGGCTAAAGTACTCCTCCAAATCCTCAACACCTTATGGGTGACCTGAGGCATTCTAGAAAAAAAGCTACTGAGCTAAGAAGTGCCTGGGGCCTTTTGACCTCAGGTGAAATGGGCTTGTATACAGAGTATGATATGAGCAATCAGTGCAAGAATATACCTGGGCTTCAGTAGTTGGGTTCTATAACTTCAGTGGGAAGGGAGCATTGAGCTGCCTCTGTGGGCCATTGTAAGTGGAAGACAGCCCTCCAAGCCTGGCACGGGGCTGTGTCTGACTTTTGGTCTCCAGATCTCTGCCCCGACCCAATGACAGATCTTTTCAAATGACTTTTAAACTGTAGTGTATTTGATATGTAATCACAGCATGCACATCTGTATCATAAAGTACAGAAATAAAATGGAAATCCACATGCTCATCCCCCAGTTTAAGACACAGATCACTCATTCCCAGATATTCCACCTGGGTCCCATCACTGCCTGACCCCTAAAAGTAGCCAAAGCCCTGAAAAAGTTGTCCTTCTATTATCAGTAGGCATTTGGGTTGTTTCCAGGGTTTTTGCTATAAGAAAAACACTGTGGTGAAGATTCTTAGACACATTTTACAGAGTAAATGGACCAGAGTCTCTAGCATATACCACTAGGTCTGAAAACTGCTTTATGGAAGGGCATGTGCAGCTTAAACTTCCTAGATAATGCCACGTTTACATGATTTGTACTTCAACCAGTAATTTATAACTGTTCCATGCTGCTCCATAGCCTTCCCAGGCACTGGGTGTGATCAGATCTCTTAACTTTTGCCAACAAGTGTGTGTGCAATAAAGTTTACTCTTGTGTTTCTCCAGCAACTAATGAGGTTGTACATTTTCAATGTTTTTTGGCCGTTGTGTTTTCTTATCTGTGAAATGCTAGTCCATACCTTTTGCTGCTTTTCTCACTTGAAGCTTTTATTCTTGATATTGATCTGAGAAGATCGTGGGCACTCTCTCTCTCTCCTCTCTCTGTCTCAATCTGTTTTCACTGACCCATGTGGCACACATTTTTCCACTTTCTGTTCATCAAGAGAAGTTCTCAGTTTTAACACACCTGAATGCATCACTGTTTTCCTTGGGATTTATATTTTTTACATTTTCTTTTCTTTTTTTTTTTTTTTTTTTTGAGACAGGGTCTTGTTCTGTTGCCAGGCACCAGGCTGGAGTGCAGTGGCACGACCTCGGCTCACTGCAATCTCCGCCTCCTGGGTTCAAGCAATTCTCCTGCCTCAGCCTCCCACGTAGCTGGTTCTACAGGTGTGCACCACCACATCCAGCTAATTTTTGTATTTTTAGTAGAGACGGGGTTTCACCATGTTGGCCAGGATGGTCTCGATCTCTTGACCTCGTGATCCGCCTGCCTCGGCCTCCCAAAGTGCTGGGATTACAGGCATGAGTCACCGTTCCCAGCCTA